>MAYD01566203.1:0-10216 GCA_001909325.1 Ruellia speciosa
AAAAAATAAGAATTTACAATATTAGATTTTGTAGTGGTTGCGGATTTGAGTATTAAAATGCCCCTAGAGATTGGGAGTTTCAAGAGATACAAAAATTTGTTTTATTTATAGTTATAGAAAATGTTATTTCATGATTGGTTTCTATATAAATTCAGATACTAAAGAGGCAAGATGTACAATTTCTACTATACCAAGTATATGATGCATGAATTGAGGAAAAAAGATAAATTATTAATTTGGGCAAAGGATTTTAACATGAAATTCAATTTGTTTCTTTAATTGTGGGTACATTATTATTTTAAAATACATTACAAAATACAAAAAAGATAAAATAGAGGAATATGAAACACTCGGAGGATTCAAACCCTAAATTCTCTATTTTTTATTCTTAACTACATTTTCAGTTGATTTTTATAATAATAAACAATAAATTAGATGATTTTGAGTGTGCCTTCTAAAAATGAAAACACATCAAATTAAAGAAAAAATGAAAGAAATATTAAGTATGAGACAAACAATTGTTATTTGATTCGTAAAAAAATGTGAACTTTCAAATTTAATATTTATCTATTTAATTATATAAATAAATTTATATTGTAGGAAGGAAATAATAAGCACATGATATTTAAAATCTAATACACTACCTTAATCATTAAATTATTTTTTTCCAATTTATTCATAAGATAAGTAATATAATAATTATTAATATACATATGTAATTTATAATTTGACACATGAATAAGCGTTTGTATTATTCCTTAAATAACAATTGAAATAACTTTTTTTATATAAAGTTATATTTTATTTGCAATTAATTATGTTATGTCCCATTCTTTTTTTAAAATACATCAGGTCCTATTCTATATTGTTTAAATTTATATTATTATAAACATATAACTTATAATTTATAATTACCGTGTATCACATGGCCATAATACTAAGTATAATTAATATATTGTAATCAATCGCTTTAAAATATACTACTATATCATAAATTTTAATTAATATATTTCACAAATATCCTTGCAATAGTAGCATTTCATTCCTTAATATAAAAATATTAATTATTATTTCCCTCTTTTTCCCAGTCCCACACCCCTCATTCCATTTCCAATATTTCTTTTTCTCTTCTTCAGCGCGTTGTCTGATTCTGCAGAATTTTTTTCTCTGCAGACAAAAAACCTCACCGAACAACGAAGAAGAAGAAGAAACCACCGAACCCTTCACCTTCGGCCGCGGACGGCGGTTTCTGCGTCTGCTTCCTCCATTTCTATGGAGTCTGTCTCCAGGCCTCCGCACCGGCGGAAGCATTCCTCCGCGGCGACTGCGTTTCCCGTCGCCGGTAAGAATCCGTACGACGACGTGTTGTTGTCCAGAGGTGGGAAAGGAAGGGCGCTTGAAGCTCACGAGTACACCGAGATTTTCTCCGGTTCTCCGACCTCCATTCCGTTGCTTGATCTTTCGGCTTTGGAGGAACGGAGGGAGTCGGGGGATGGCCAGGTCTCCGCGCTCGACTACGCCAACATTTTTGGTGGCTTGAGGAACGACGATGTGGCGGCGCCGTATGAGGAGGTGTTTGGAGGTTCTGCTAAGAAGGATAAACCTCGGTGAGCTTTTGTTGTCTTTTTTACTTTTTCCGAGAGAAATCGTTCATTTGGATTTTATGTCCTGGGGCTTTTCAATTTTGCTTGTGGTGTATGTTTGTTGCTGCTGTTGGTAATTGAGGATTGAGTGCTTGGCTTGGAATGGTTTTGTTGATTAGCTATTTGGTTTGCAAATTTTTTGCGCGTGATTGAACATTTCTGGCGTTGGCTGTGGTTTGAAAGGCGTATTCTGTTGCAAATTTTTTGAAAAGTCCGCAGGGGTTAGGATTTGGGGGTAAGTTACTGCTGTTTTGGTTGATTGGAAACCATATGTGATTAATACTTTAGAGATGCTTTGACAAACTGCCAGACACCTATTTTACCAAGTGCTGCTTTATCTGTTTCGTGTTTTTGGTTTCTTGTTCTTAACAGTGAAAGAAATAGATTATTATGTTCCTAAACTGAAGTTTACACTTGGTTGTGCTTAATGAGGCTTGAGTTGTTAAATGAGAATGTCATCTGTATGTCTTGTTTCTCAGAAGCTCCTCAGAGAGAGAATTAAGTTGTTCTAGTTTAGTGGGGAAACGAATGCAGCAATTCTGCTTTAGATCATCCATCCCCTGATCAAAGGTAACAGCAACATGAAAAATTTATCTCTGTAGTTCGATTTGTACCACGTGTAAGTCTTGCCTATATGTCAAGGAGCATAGAAGAGGATTTATACGGTTTTGTCGGATGTGATAGTTCATTAATTGCATCCATATGATTCATTGTCACGTGTAGTTCATTTGCGGCTTGTTGTGTTTCGTGACTTGACTATCTGGTTCCATGATTCCTGGAAGTTTTACAGTATTTCACATCCTCTTCAATATGTCTGTTTCTTTCAAAAATATACATGAGGCTGCTATGTTTTGCAATTGGACAAGTTTCTTAGTAGATATACTTTCTGTAGGAATTTTTGGAATATGTTTTCATTATTACATTTACTGCCAAGTCCAAGTTTATCTACACTAAATATCTTAAAAATAATTTAATGTCTGAAGTTAATCATTTATGAATTGTATATTATTTTTGCTGAGGCTCATGCTGAGATACAGGAATACAATATCACAGATAGGTTTAAGTATAAGCGAAATAAAATTGGCATGAATTACTTGAAACATAAAATAAATAAAAAGAATCAATTGGACACACTTGCTACTGAAGTTTTAATAGGATGTAATTTGTGTTCATGTTTCTCTTTTCGATTGTTTTTATCAGTATAGTGTTAATTTGTTATATCTGATATGGAAGGCTTTATGCTGTTTGAGAGAAAAAAGGCAAGGTGGGGGAAAAATTGAGGTATCCTGTGACTTCATTTGTGAAACTTTTTAAGATAAAATTATCCCCATTGAATTCCGAATTCTTCTGTATTTGTGCTGTGCTTGTCTTGTCTTCCTTATTGAGAAAGTTGTATATAATACATATCTGCATGATCTGCAATAAATAAAGTTTCCTTTTTTCTGCGCATCTCCTCGATTTGAATATGTATATGATGGATGAGAGGTTGGTCTGGTACTCATGCTAAAGTCCATTCAATGTCTGTTACAGGATTCCGGCAGATTCTAAGCCATCATTACGGCAATCAAGTTCTTTACAAACAAGGAAGGCCTCTGAGATTCCGGCAGATTCTCAGCCATCATTGCGACAATCGAGTTCTTTACACAAAAGAAAGTCCTCTGAGACATCATCTAACCATTCCATTCCTGGAGTTGAGCAGCAGTTTAATGTGTCTTTTAATAAGACGCATCAAAGGGAAAATGATGCGTCAAATGGAAAAACACACATTGCGCAGCTCCATTCTGTTCCTGGATTTACTTTCTTTGTTAATGAAACTCATCGGCAGCTGGATAGAGAAGATCCGAAGCATGTGCCTCCATTGAAACGTGATGTCAGTCGCACTTGGAGTTTCAGTGGTGAAGTTAAAGATGTTAAAGGTAAACATGGAGTAAGTTTAGATAAGTCCCGTGTGCCTGATATGTCGCCCAAGAGGAATGAAGCTAATATCAAATCGCACCACTCAAAAGCGCCACCATCTTCAAACCATCCACCAAATCCAAGCAATAGCAAGGATCCAAGTTGTGTCAGAGCATCAAAGTTTGCTTCCAAGGAAGATGCTTCTAAAAATGATGGTGGTGAATATTCACCACCTTTCCTTGATGAGGAGTTTGATGAAAATTCTGTCGCAGCTGCATCTGCTGCCGCCTTGAAGAAAGCCATAGAGCAGGCACAAGAAAGCATCAGGCTAGCAAAAATGATAATGGAAAGGAAGAAGGCAGGCCATGAATACAGATCTAAGAGTAGATCACGTGGTCGCCTGAAAGATTCAAGTAAGAAAACTGAGATTGAACATGAGGTGTCTGGTTTTAAAGATACCTTATCTAGGGAGGAACATGAAAAATTACATGCTCAATTTACAGGGGTGGATGGAAAAGGCGGTCGATCCCTCCGTCAAAAGGATATTCATCCTAATGATGGAAATTCTGGGGTAGAAACTGCCCAGAAGGTTGACACAGCCAAAGATCATGGAGAGGAGTTCATGTGTGAAGATGGATTATTCACTCTTAGTTCTAGCCAGCTTGAGAGGAATATTCAGTTGGACAGGAATGAGGAAAATATTATTGAAGCACCTTGTAGAGAAGCAACTCAATGCGGAACTGGCAACAATGACGGCTTCATACTCTCCATGGTTAAAGTTGCTCCTGACCATACGAGGATTGACACAGGCAAGGGAGCCTTGGAACAGAGAGATGCATCTGTTAGCAATGCAGGACATGAAGTTCTTTTGGAAAGAGATCTTAATAGATCACCAAGAATGCGAGATATGGAAGAAAGTGTGGTGGAAGCTGAACTGTATCAGGTCAATTTTGATCATGCAAAAGGACCTGAAGTTATTGTTGAACCCTTGGAAGGTGTTTTCAATACTTCTCATAGAACTCTGAAGCTAGAGAAGGTTCTGCATGAAGATGACGAAAATTGGAGGATTGGCTCGGAGGAAAAAGTGTTTGAGGAAAGAGAAAATGATGCATATGGTATGGGAAAGAATGGCAAGAAATTTGAAGAGCGTGAGGAAGTGCATAATGTTGCCAACTTGGCAGAACCGGAGTCCGCAGTCATTGCCTTTCTGAAGGAATCATGGAACCTGATCGGTAAGAAAGTGCCAGAGCAAGACGAAATTAATAGAAATCCTGGTGATGCATCTGATTGCAAGGAAAATGAGTACAATAACAGGGGGAAATATGATGGAGAAAATGGGATGAGCTGGAAGGAGGAATTTGAATGCAAAATGCGTCAGGAGGAAGTATTGGAGGAAGGAATCACTGTGAGGGAGACAACTGTACATCCAGCGATAGGAGAGTCTGAAAAGAAAGGTGAAACTTGGGAGCTGGAAATTGACAAGAAACAGAATCATCATGATGCAGATGAGCCAAAATTACCTGAAGAACTTGAGAAGGATCAAATCGAAGAGAGACATCAAGAGAGCCAATGTATGGAGACAAGCAATTTGGCTAGAGCTCAAAAGAATGAATCATTTAGGGATGTGGAAGAAACAACTAGCACTCTTAGAGGAACTGGGAGAAGTGAGGAAGATCATAATGAAAAGAGACATGAGAATTCTTCTGGATATGAAGCAGATGAGAGGCAAGTCACAGAGGCATGCAATTTTGCTGAAGCTCAGAAGAACGATGCAGTTTGGGATGTGGAAGAAACAAATATCACTCTTAGAGGATCTGGGAGAAGTGAAGATCATAATGAAGAGATACATGAGGGTACTTCTGGGCATGGGGTGGATGACATTGGGATGGAGCCAAGCAGTTTTGTTGAAGTTCAAAAGAATGAGCCAGTTCGGGATGTGGGGGAAGCAAACGGTACTACGAATAGTGATGATAATAATGAAGAGAGACATGCCAAAACTTCGGAGCATGAAGCAAATGAGAACCTAGTGACAAAGGCAGGTAATTTTGCTGAAATTCAAGAGAATGATCTATTCTGGTGTGTGGATGAAACAAATAGCCCTCTTAAAGCAATGGGGACAAGGGAAGGGCATCATTATGAAGAGAGACATAAGGTTCCTTCTGAACGCGAAGCAGATAAGAGCCTAGTTATGGAGGCAAACAAGTTTGCTGAAGTTTGGAAGAATGAACCATTTTGGGATGTGGAAGAAACAAACAGCACTCTTAAAGAAACAGGAAGAAGCGAAGAACATCATAATGCATTTGAGTTTCAGGAGGCTGCTTATGATGTGTGCGCTGATGAAGCCGTTGATGCAAATAATGGTGGTGTTGACTTAAAAAATGCAGCAGAAAAATATCGGGAAACTGTTGAGAGTAATATGGAAAATGATACTGTGCCTGCTTCAATGGGATCGCAGATTTATAAGGGCGTAGAGGCTGAAAATCCGTTCCCTCTGGAGGATAATGAAATTCCTGGAATAGAGAGCTTGCGCAGAATTGCCTCTGAAGAGAGTTTTGTGCAGAGCCAACAGAACAGTGCAACTGAAGGTCTTCTTTCTGGTAACAAGACTGAAAATGTTGGTGTTGCAGACTCAGATTCTAAAGAAAATTCTTCAGAAGAGGAGCATGCGTTCACAACAGATAGTGAAATTCATTGTACTACTCAATATTATGCTGACAGCAATTTATCCGATGTCATTTCATCCGATAATAGAAGTGAAGAATATGATCTCACTGATGAAAGACCAGTGTTGGAGCAAACTTCAGAGAGTGACAAGGGATCTGTATCAACCTGTAGTCCTGAGGATATGGATCGGTTGTCAAGTCATGGATCTGAAGGGTGTGCTGAAAGTGTGAAGGATGCGACTCCAAGCAAGGAAGAATCCGTGAATGAAACTGAGGCATCAACTGAAGGAAAATGCACTGAACAAAGTGAAGGGTTGTTTTCTTCACAAAGCAAACCCAAAGAAACAAAAGAATTCATGGAAGATAAAAGAATTGAAGGAACAAGTTCCAACATTGAAAACAGTGAGGATCCCATTGGAAACTTCAAAATGGTAGAGAAAGACACCAAAGAAAATGTGCAAGACTTTGAGAAGCAAGAGCGGCAGCAAAGAATTGAAGCCATCAAGAGGGCAAGAGAGCGTGAAAAGGAAAGACAAGTAGTTGAAAGAGCAATTCGTGAAGCTCGTGAAAGGGCATTTGCTGAAGCTCGAGAAAGGGCAGGAAAAGCTGCTGCAGAGAAAGCAGCTGCTGAAGTTCAACAAAAAGTTACTACAGAGGCTCAGCAGAAGCTTGAGAAGCCACCTGCAGCAAAGCAGCCGGATAAGGTATCCACAGAAGCCAAGCTTAGGGCAGAACGAGCGGCGGTGGAAAAAGTCTTGGCTGAAGCTCGTGGGCGTGCTCTGGAGAAAGCATTGTCTCAGAAGACTTCCGCAGAAACAAGAACAGCGGCAGACAGAAATAAGGGACTGAAGCACAGCTTTTCTTCCTCCGTAAGTAATTTTTTCTGTTTATTCTTGCCTCAGAGATGATGTTCATTTGTAGCCAGTTGATGATTGATCAAAATTTCCTGCAGGATCTGGAGAATTCAACAGCTCCTGAATCAGCACAAAGGCGTAAAGCAAGATTAGAGAGGCACCAGAGGATAATGGAGCGAGCAGTATGCACTTCTATACTTTGTATCTAAAGTACTTGCTAAAATTCCAGACATTTGTTTATTGACTTTATCGGCATGCAAAACTGGTCTTTTCAGGCAAAAGCCCTTGCAGAGAAGAATATGCGTGATTTTCTTGCCCAGAAAGAGCAGGCTGAGAGAAATGTAACAATTCACGACAATTTTACTTTCAGTAAATGATTACCAAAAACCCAACATATAATGTGAATTAGAAGTTATCTTTTTGTTGTCTTGATAAGAATCTGTCTTATTGCAGAGACTTGCTGAATCTCTTGATGCTGATATTAAGAGATGGGCCACCGGCAAGGAGGGGAACTTACGAGCTCTTCTCTCTACTTTGCAATATGTACGCCTCAAGATAATCCAATACCTTTTACTGCAAGATTTACAGTTTTAGCTTTCTTCCATTCTCTTTAAAGTATGACGAGTTCATTTTTTCGTGCAGATCCTTGGGCGGGACAGTGGTTGGCAACCAATTCCCCTTACAGAGATTATAACACCAGCAGCAGTAAAGAAAGCCTATAGGAAGGCCACTCTATATGTACATCCCGACAAATTGCAGCAAAGGGGAGCTAGCATTCGGCAAAAGTACATATGTGAGAAAGTATTTGATCTCCTCAAGGTATGTTTAGTTTTTAACCTTGAAAATTGACTAGTTAGTATCTCTATTCACTCTTGAGGGCAATGATAATATGAGAATAATTATTTAATAATTCGATAATCGACGTTGGCCAGAAAACAATAGGTAAAACAAAAAAGTGCAAGCAATTCAATGGTCGTTGCATCTCTTTCTTGCTTGGTTATTTTATCTGACATGTGTTCTTGCTCTATCTTCACCAGGCGGCATGGAACAAGTTCAACTCTGAGGAGAGGTGAATAACAATTTAGCAGCAGTTGGAAGCTCCACATTTATTTAATTTAAAATATTTTTTGTTTGTTGGCAAAAAAGGAGGTCTGTTTCTGTAAGATGACCAGGTAGTAGATGCAGCTTGGGAGGACTAGAATTATGGTAACTTTAGGCAATTGGTTCAGTAAATTTATTTCGAGACATTCTTATAATGTTATTTTATGAAACTTTTAGATGCAATCAATTCAATGACCCTTGTACTGGTGATATTGCAGAAAAATGAATCTAGAATGCATGATGAATCTTCATTAGTCATTATTCATTACCCACTCTCTTGAACTGCAATAGGTTATACAACTTTATTGTCTTTATAGGGCTTCATGTTTTTTGGGGGTTTTGTGGGTCTCGGTGCATGTTTACATCCACCCTGTACTGTGAATTCTTCAATTTAGTTCTACAAAGAGCCGGTCTATTTATACAAGTATACCATGGATATGCATTTGATATGTAGAAGATGAATATGTGAGAAATTATGAGATCTTTGAGGATATTTGTTTGGGTAATGGATAAACATCGCCCTTAATATCTAGGCATCGTCCAGTCTAAATACGCTTTTGGTTTCAATTTGATCCAAAAAGAAGAATAGTATCTAATACTTAGAAAATAATAATCGATGAAATCAATTTTTTTTTTTACGAAAATTGGATAAAAAGAGTATCGAAACACGACAAAATGGTGAAAAAACACGATCGAATAGATCAAGGCGCACGGCGCGGGGTGCCCCACCGCCCGGCCGGGCGGACCGGATGGGGCGCACCATTCTTGGCTGCGCGGCAGGGTGCCTTGTCCTGGGTGCATGCGCTTGGCCGTGCATCCCGATTTGTTCGATCGCGTTTTTTAACCCTCTTTTTGTGTTTTTACATCGTTTTTTATCTGATTTTCGTAAAAAAAATTATCTCATCAAATTAAAGTCAAAATTGTAGATATTAAATATTTTAGATTTAAAGAGTTTTGGGGCGGGACAGTGATTTTAAAATATGTCAGGGGTAAAATTATCTTTATACTGAATGATGCCTGAATATTGAGGGCGTATTTATTGATTCAGTACTTATTTCTGTATTGCATTAAAAGATATACAAAGAGGATATACAAAGAGGCTATTTATATACGGTTGTGTAACTGTATTATCAATAGAAAAGGTACAAGTGTTCTATACAGTTGTGCATTATTTTCTAGTAGAAGCTTCTAACTTCACATAGATCCAGAACACAGTGGGCCAAGCCTCCTCCTTCATTGGGCCACGGTTCGTCCTTCATTGGGCCGAGTTTCCTCCATTTAGCCATTAGACCTGGACATTGGGCTTTCAACACACCCTCCTCAAGCTGCACTTGGCATAATTCAACAAGGGCAGCTTGTCTTTGAAAATCTTAAATTTGGCAGAGGGCAAAGGCTTCGTGAATAAGTGTGTCGGTAATGGTGTCTGGCGAGATGGAAAACAATTTCTAGGTGTTTCGTGTGCTCATGGAGGACCGGATTGCGAGCAATGTGGAGTGTCAACTGATTGTCACAACGGAGAGGAATTGGCTTCGGTATTTCACACCTGAGAGTGGTAATAATATATGTAACCCAGAGTATTTCAGACACTGTCGCACTTGGGCTTCTATATTTAGCTTCGGTAGATGAAGTTGACACTGTTGTTTGCTTTTTCATCTTCCATGAAATTAGGCTTTTTCCGGAAAAAATGCAGTAGCCTGTTGGGGATTTTCGTGAGTCGAGACAGGTTCCCCAATCTGCATCAAAATAGGCCGAGACATCGATTGAGGAATTTTTAAGATAGTGAAGAGCAAACTGTAAGGTTCCTTATAAGTATTTTAACACATGAATTGCTGCCTTCTAGTGAGCTGTGGTTGGAGCATCCATAAATTGACTCAATTGCTGAGTCGCAAACGTGATGGCCCGCCTGGAGAAGTTAAGATAGAGTACTCGTCCTACTAATCTTCTGTAAACTGTGGGATCCTCAAGAAGTTTTCCACTTGATGCTGACATTTTCAATCCAGTAGTTTAATGTGTCTTCTTTCCCTTTGTATTAGTGAGATTCATATCTTCTAATAGGTTT
>MAYD01566219.1:0-12439 GCA_001909325.1 Ruellia speciosa
CAATATAAATATAAACTTCAAATCATAATTTTTGAACTAATTCGGTACTTTAACTTACAATTTTAAAAATAAATGCTAAAATTAAAAATAATTCATCAAATACAACAAGACTGGATTAATTACCCCTTCGAACATATGAATGAGAAAATAACCTAAATATTGAGTTATTACAATATTGTTAATTTTAATTAAGAAGGAAAAAAAAATAGAGGATTAGGGGTTCGAATCTCCAAAAATTCCCACTCTTTAGGGACATTTTAATATTCAAATTCATAACCACTCTAAAACCTAATATTTAAATTATTATTTTTCTTTTTTTCTTCAAACCCATAAAGCTCTGTTGACTCGATTCCCTGAAATCAACAACCACATTGTCGAAGGAATGACATAACCTCGAATTAAAATTCACTACACTACTCCTAAGTAAGCATTGTAAAGAAAGCAGTAAAGATAAAAAGATAAGTGTTTTAGGGTGGTCTATCGGGGACCATGATCTTATTGCAAAAGAGGTATTTATACAAGTATTCTAAGGGCATTACTGGCCTACAAAACTGCTCACTACTACCACTAACACTACCACTGATCAACCCTTAAGGGCCTGCTAATTATTACAACAGTGATGAGGGGAAAACCGTCCTGAATCATGTGAGTAACTGCTTTGATATGCACCAACGGTTCTTCTTCTGTAATCGCTCCTCGGCTCAGCACCTCCTGGGTGGATTCTCGGTCCTTCGCTGGCCTTAGCAGCCATTCTTCTCATGCTGGCAGCCTTGCCTACTTTCGGCCAATTTCTTCAGCACTGGGCCCGTCTGGACCCTGGCCGTGCTCCATCGGCCCTTCTATTCTTCTTGGGCTGACCTAGCGGCCCTACATACTGATTCCTAGGCCGATTAACCCATCGGCCTTATTTTATGGCCGCGACTCGTGACAGTCACGGCCATTCTTATATTTTTAGTGTTAACAGAGGCCCCCAAATAAGGCTTTTTCTCGGCTGAACGAATGTCAGCGAACGTGAGCCTGATTGTCACATCTATGTAGTTACTGCCTCAAAAGATTTTGCCAAGATTTTTGGCAAAATCCCATGCAATAATTACTCTGAGTCACCTCGTATCCCGCGAACATCGCTTTGCATTAATGGGCCTCGAATGATGAACTTGATGCTTATAAAATGCGCCACCTGTCGGCCATTGTTCACATAATTCTTCATCCAAATACCTTTATTCTTATATGTCTTGTGCATACAACATTCTTGTTTTGAGTTCTAATCACAATGGGTCCTTTTCACCCGATGTGAGACCTTGAGTCACCCAAGCTCTCTTGCCTTAGTTGGGAGAGTAGAACTTGCTCTTACGTTCGAGATCTATTGGCGTCATTGCCCCTTGGGTGATGCCACTGCTTTTCATTCTTCGAACTTAAGGAGGCAGGATTACCGGACAACGGTAATTGCTACCCTTTTGGGTTTTCCCGTCCTGAGAAATGGCGTTACTTTCCTCACCCTGTTGAATGTGGTGGCGTTGGTGGTGCTGCTAGGGACATCCCCTCTCAATGCCCACTCGCCAGTCGTGTTAACCAATCTAATGGCAGATAGAACCGGCCTTTCATTCATTTGAGAAGAAAGGTGCCAAAGAAGAAGGTGCCACAAGTTCTTGGCATTATGGGTAGTGGTTGAACCATGAAGTGTGGCGAAGACCCACACCCTTAGTTATCTCCCTTGTTCCAATTTTATTGGAACGGGGTCAGCCGTTTAATGACTAGCCGTGATGCCGGCCAGTCTGGGCTCAGCCATTGCTTCGGCCGCTAGTATGATGTCGGCTTGAATAGTGCTAGCCGCCTCAGGGATTTCTGCTGCAGCCAACTCCACGACTTCCCCTTTAGCCATTCTTGGGACGCAAATGCCATCCTGTTTGGCTGCTTCTCTGGTCTTACCCCTCAACTGCGCATCTCAGCGCTCGCGAGGAACCCTTGGATCGCAGGGTCGGATTGGAAGAACACGTGGTTTTTCTCCAAACTCATTCGAGTCTTTGATTCGACTGGCACAGACCCTCACACTTGTGTTGCAGCGACTGAAGTTTCGCTCAAGTCCATGCAACTCCAGGCGTGAAATAAAGGAGTGATACGAACGGTATGGCCTCCCCCATTCGTTGGGAACAATTGATAGCAGAGGGCAGCCGATGTCAAAATTAGCACTAGATTCACCCATTGGCAGGTTGCTTAGGTCCAAATACATAGAGATTTTCCTCTTTTCCTTGTCTCCTGATGGAAGAAAGAGGAACGAGCCAATTTGCAAGCAGTGGCCAACCAACTCTAGGAGAAGACGAAGACATTTTAGACAATCCTCGCCTAATGGCCAAATGACCATGAAGAATCCGAACCAGTTTTCATTTCAAATCCCCTTTCCCTCAAACTTGTACACTCTTTAACATTGTACCTTGTAAAGATGTTCCAGATTTGATCAATACAATGTCATTGTTTAGAATGCAATAGTGTTTGTCGTTTATAATCTTTTCGGCTTTGACTATATATCATGCGTGTTCACGTTAAGCCGTACATTATCAATTGCACTCAAGGCCACAAACCTTTTATAGTCGGTTTTGGTCGAGTCATCCATTATGGCCCAAGGGTCAACACTCTCAAACGGACGGTCGGCAGCCCTGACCCCTCAAACCGTTTGGGGTTCAATTTTGAGAGGTCGTACGAATGAAGTGTTGAACAGTAACAACCTCCTGAGTGGGGTGGTCCTACTTCAGTTACCTGGCCGTGTTGTCGGCCTTAGGCTAACACCTTCAGCTGAAGAGTCAACCGTCCCTCAGCCCGGCTCCTCAAGAGGTAGTCGTGCTGGCCCATCTCTTGGATCCAGAACCTGGGCATAAGCCAGACTCATTCCCGCCTTGGGGAATGGGTCCTCTTCCACCTGCATGTGGAACATTTTGAAACACAAGGCCTGGTTGATTCAAAATTGAAAAATAAGCAACTTCCGGGTTATGAAATAAATCAATGGAAAGACTGGTTAAGAGGGCATTATCAATACGATTTATCTCAGATTATCTGATCTTCAAATGTCTCGCATTAATGGCCTTCTGTAATGCTTCCCGGAAGTGGTTACACTTGCTTGTTGAGTGGTTTCGGGCATTATGCCATTTGCAGTACCTCCTCACTCCCTTCATACTGTCGCGAGTGAGGACTGGTTGGCCCATAGGGAGCACAATGATCTCGGCTGTGACCAACTCATTGAAAATCTAATCTGCCTTCGTGGTATCGAAGGTGACTGGCACCTTCTCCCCTCCAAAGGCTTACCTCGGGGCCGTTGGCGGCCTCAGAGCCCTACAGAAGTAAGGCTGGCCATCCACAACCAGCTGGGCTGCACATATGGTCGATTGATCCAATCGTTCCTCTTCGCACTCAACTTCGTTGGCCCAGGATCCAATAGCCGACATGAGTCTGTACTGCCTGGTCCACCTCTCAGCCCGGCTTTCTTCTTCGTAAAGCAGCTCTAGACAAGCGGCTCACCCTGCAAGTTGAGACAGGTCCTAGATGTTAAGGGCAATTAATCCATACCTGAGTCGTGAGTTCATATTCTTAACGGCTATCTTGGCAAGCTCATGCTCTGAAAGAGGAACATAGCACTTGCTTTTCAACTGCTTCAGCCGATCTAGATAAGCGGCTGCTGATTCAGAGGCCCTTTGTTTAACGTCCAAGAAGTCTGTTAGACAAACCTCTGGGTTGAACTATAGACGTGGTCCTGAAAGATTCGCTCTAGTTAGTCCCAGCTTTCCACAGAATATGGCAGCAGTGATACGTACCAGGTGAAAGCTAGTCTAGTGAGATAAAGGCCAAACAGCTGTAGCTTGAAGTAGGGGCTAGTGGCCATTTCCCTGCATTGGGCCGTGAATCGGCTTATGTGTTCAACCGTTGAACACCTTTTGTCATCCCCTGAAAATGCAGTAAAGTCAATGGACTTTCCCCTTGGTAGTGGAAGTCTCTGCTCCACCCTTTGGGGGTAGGGCTTTCAGTAAATAGGTCGGCCAAGAGGCCGTAGGTGATCGTCGTACTGGACAGTAATGATGTTGGCAACCATCTCCTGCAGATTTTCAGGACTTGGTTGCTAGACTTGTGCCGGTACAAGTGGCACTTGCGCCGGTATCTGTGGCTAAGGAAGAGCCACAACCACTGGTGGTGCTGCCGCTAGAGCGGCTAGCTCTGATGGTGCCTGCTGATATCCCCCTTCAGTAGGGGCAACCGAATATCCCCCATAAGTCTTAAAGTATGGAGTATAAACTCCAACTTACTTGAAGATAACAAGATCAATAACTTCCTCCTTCAAAGAGAAAAATCAGCCCAAAGTTTGTTCTTGCACCTCCTAGCTTGTTCACCACCACCTCCTTTGCTTATCCCTCTTCCCTTAAGGTTTCTGACTGACCAAGTAATTAAAAAGGGGTAGAAATGACGTGCTAAAGGCTGATGTGTCTAAAATAGCCCAAAAATCACCTCCTTGGCCACCGCTGTATGCATCGTGGAATTCATAACTGCGGACTCCCATCAAACGGGGTCCAAATGAAGCTTATTAGTCCAAGAATAAGGTAGTGCAAGAATTACCTCAAAATTCTAATTCATTTTAATCATCCCTTCCATAATCTTGTCTCTATTTACAATTTTCGCGCATGCGATAAGGGTTCTTGAATCGCAAAACAAAAGGTTTAAGGTCAAGTCTCAAATTTTAGGGATATTACATCATTTCCCTCTTAAGAACATTTCATGCTCAAAATGAAAATGTTACAGTGTTTCAACTAACCTCAAGCTGAAAGTCATAAATCTAAGTCAGGATATCGGGTACTCATCGACTCCTCGGTCTCCTAGGTAGCTTCCTCATGTCCGTGCCGAGACCACAAAACCTTTACCATCGGTACGCTATGATGTCTCAATTTTTACACCTGGGTATCTAACACACAAATCGGCACCTCCTCATACTCTAAGTTAGGCTGGAAGTCTATCGCGTCGGGGGTAATGATCTTCGAAGGGTCTGAGATAAAGCAACAAAACTGAGATACGTGAAATACATCACGAACTCTGCCTAGCTCTACTAGAAAAGCTAATCGATAAGCAACCTTCTCCACACGCTCAACAATCTCATAAGATCCGATAAATCATGGACTCAACTTCCCTCGAATGCCAAAAGTTTCACCCCTTTCGTGGGTGATACTCGTAAAAGAACTCGATTCCTGGGTTGGAACTCCCACTGATATCGATGTAAATCTACGTAGCTCTTTTCCCGACTCTGAGCCTCCTTCATTCAATCCCGGATGAGTCGAACCTTCCTAGTCGTGTCCTCAATCAGTTTGGGTCCCACCACAAATCACTCAGACATGTCACTCCAACAAGGTGTCGTACATCACGGCCCGTACAACACCTCAAACGGTGCCATCTGGATGGTAGAATGGTAATTGTTGTTGTACAAGAACTCTACGAGGGGGAAAATGATCCTCCCATGATACCTGAAAGTCCAAAGCACAGGCTTGCAGCATATCTTCCAAAGTCTGAATAGTACGCTCGTCCGTTTGACATCGGATGTCATGCCGTGCTGAGACTGATATGAGTACCCAACAACTCATGTACCTCAGTCCAAAATCAAGACAAGAATCGAGAATCTCGGTTGGATACGATATCGCGAAGAATCCTAAATCGAGCAACAACATGTTAGACATACGCTCGAGTCAACTGCTTCATGGACCACGTAAGTCTAATCGTGATAAAAAGAACGCTCTTTGTTAGTCGGTCGATTACTACCCAAATGGTGTCACAACTACGTCGGGTGCGGAGTAATCCAGTCATGAAATCCATAGCTATCGACTCCCACTTCCACGTGGGTACCTCCCCCATTGGTCGCATGTGCTCAATCTTCACCCGCTGACATGTCGCACAGTGCGCTACAAACTTTGCTACCTCCTTCTTCATCCTTGGCCACCAGTACATCTATCTTACCTCCTTGTACATCTTGGTTGCCCCTGGATGAATCGAATAAGACGTTGTACGAACCTCATCCATAATGCGGGTCCTCAACTCTAGTGTATCTCTTGGTATAAAGTATCGATCACCCATCCGAACAATTTTAGCCTCATCTATTCGGAAGGCTCGCGTCTGACCCGTCTCGATCCTCTGTCGTATCTCCTGAATATGAGGATCCTGTCCTTGACACACCACAATCTCCCCTAACGGTGAAGATACTGCTATCATCGCACTCAATCTCTGTTGTGTTCCCTCGTGTGGTACAATCTCAACCTCCAATCGCTGCAACTTGAAAAACATCTATGGGGACACTACTATAGTGCCTAATCGAGGCCTCTTCTGACTTAAGGCATTGGCTACCAAGTTCACCTTCCCCTACTGGGGATCTCTAAGTCATAATCCACAATCAACTCCAACCACCTAGTCTGTCTCTTGTTCAGTTCCTGCTGGGTGAAAATGTATTTCAGGTTCTTATGATCAGTGTAGACTCAGCATCTTGATCCATACAAGTAATGCCTCAAGATCTTCAGTGCGTATATGACCGTTGCCATCTCTAAGTCATGTACGGGATAGTTCTGCTCGTGTGGTTTCAACTGTCTGGATGCGTAAGCTATCACATGTCCCTTCTGCATTAGTACACATGCTAACCCCTGCAGTGACGCGTCAGTATGGACATCAAACTCTCCAAAATCATCAGAAAGGACTAAAATCGGGGCCTCGATCAACTTCTTCTTCAACTCCTGAAACGTAGTCTCACACTCCTTCATCCATCTAAACCTCACATCTTTCCTAAGAAATTGAGTCATCGGCCTAGCAATTATAAAGAAGTGATGAACAAAACGACAGTAATATCCAACTAGGCCTAGAAAACTACGTACCTCAGGCACATTCTTCTGAGACTTCCAACTCACTACAGCCTCCACTTTCTTCGGATCAACAACTACACCCTCAGCAAAAATGATGTGCCCCAAGAAAGAAACTTGATCTAACAAGAAATCGCATTTCGAGAGCTTCACATAAAGCTGGTGCTCCCATAGAGTGGTAAAAAAAATACGAAAATGACCCTCATAGGCTTGAGGAGTAGCAGAATAAACCAGAATGTCATCGATAAAGACTACAACACACCAATCAAGAAGAAGACGATAGACTCGGTGCATCAAATCCATGAAAATGGCAGGAGCATTCGTAAGGCCAAATGGCATCACCATAAACTGGAAGTGGCCGTAGCAAATACGAAAAGAGGTAATAGGACGATCGGCCTCCGCAATACGGATTTAGTGATAACTGAAACGCAAGTCAATCTAAGAAAACACGGTCGCACCACGTAACTGGTCAAAGAGGTCCTTCATACGAGGTAATGGATAACAGGTCTCCACCGTGAGCTGGTTCAATCCCCTATAATCAATACAAAGTTGCAAACTACCATCTTTTTTATGCACGAAAAGAACTGGCGCTCCCCACGGTGACGTAGTCGGCTGAATGTACCCCTTTACCAAAACTCCTGCAATTGCGTGTGTAGCTCCCTCAACTCCACTGGAGCCATACGATACGGAACCTTCGACACGGGTTACGCGTCCGGCACTAAATCAATGGTAAAATCGATCTCCTTAGGGGGAGGAAGTCTAGGATTCTCTTTCGAAAATACGTCGGGGAACTCATAAACAACTGGTATGGAACTAACCCCACTATCCTCCTTCATCGCATCAACAACATTGCAAATATACACAAGATAACCCTTCTGTGCTAATGATGTAAAGAAAATGGCCGAAATAATACATATAGTAGGTGGAAGTAAAACAGGATGGTGAGAAACGTAAGTACCTCTATCCCAAAAAGAAATCCGAGAAATCCCACAATCAATTCGAGCATGATATCGTGATAATCAATCCATCCTTAAAATCACATCAAACTCCCACAAGGATAATAGATTTAGGTCCGCATGAAACACATGACCCTCAATCACAACCTCCACCCCTTGCATACGATAACGACAACCGATACCAATAAAAAATGGGGTAATAACAGTCCCAACCAATGCATAGTGCAAAAGTGCTCAGAAATGAACAAACTGGAAGCACCCGAATCGAATAAAACGAAAGCAGAATGTGATGCAATGCTAAAAGTACCTGCTAAAACATCAGGATGCTGCTCCGCTGCTCTCGTCCGATCACATTCAGATGTGCGGCTCTACAACTTGCCTGACATTTATCTCAAGTAGGTGCCCCCTCGACCTTGCACCTGATGCTACCTTCGATCACGCAAGAACCTCAAATTATCAAATCGTGTATGTCCCATCTCCTAACAGTAGAAACATTGCATCGGACCTCTCTCCGCTGGTGGGGCCCTAGCGGGATGACCCTGTCCCTATGTTGTACGTAATGTCGGGCACCTGCTCTCCGATGTCCCAACTGCTGACACTCAAAACAATGGGGCACCAAATCTTTACCTCGTCCAGCATCTCCTTGCATTTGTCTCCCTCCACGTTCTCCATCACCTCGCCGGGTAGCCTGACCTGAACTTTGCCCCCTCTCAAATCCTCACCCCTCCGTACCTCAAGGAAATCATTCCTCTCGTCCTCATCGCTGGCTCTCCAGGAATCTGCAGGACTCACTGCTAGACTGCTTCATGAAGAGTGCATGCTCATAAGCTGCCCTTAATGTGATACCCTCCGCACGAAAATTCAAAATGGGACCTCACCAACGTATGCAATCCATCAATGAACTTGCAGACCTTCGCCACATCAGTAGGCACCAAATCCATACCGTGTCGCATCAATTCAATGTATCAGTGATAGTATGTCGTGACCGTCATATCCTCTGCCTGCACCAACTCTCTAAACTCCTCCACTTCACCGCGTGATGCCTGGTCGGGTAAAAGAAATCTCCTAAAGCCTGTATGAACTCATCCCAATCCTGCTTAGGTGGTATGGTGAAATCTGCCTCCCTGGCACGCCACCCTTGTAAGGCCCGGCCAATAAGATAGAATGTCACCACCTGCACCCTCTGGTTTGTGGGACACCTAATCGTCATGAAGATACGACCCATCTGATACGCCCACTCGTCCAGAGCTGTCAGATCAAAATCCCCTGCAAAAGTTGGTGGTTGATGTCGTGCCACTCAATCAACATAATCAACTTCCGCCCCCGCTTGCCTCTATCCTTGCCACATCTCTCTCATGAACTCCCAGCGGTCAGCTCCCCTAGGCGCATTCGCCCTCGGGGCCTCAAGAAGTACTGGCGCCCTCTGCCCCTCATGTCTGCCCTTCGCAAAGGTGGTACGTCCTCCTCAAACAACTCGGGCTCCTCGATAGCCCGCTCCTCCTTGTCCACCTCTGTCAACTTCGGTGGCAAAGTGGGACATCTACATGGGCGTCCCCTCCCACGGGCTACTCGCTCGTCCCTAGGTGGCATCCTATGGGAATGTCAGATGAAGATCAGTCTCTCACTCACCTCTCTTCAATGTTAGTAACATAGTACAAGTAATGCAAAGCGCAACATAAACGTGTATGCACCCCGACCCCCACACACCTCACTTCCTATCTCTATACAATTTTTAATTTAATCAAGCCCTAAGCTCTGATACCATATGCAACAACCCAGATTCCCCTAGTGTGCCACGCCGTATTGATTAGCGTAAACTAGTGGCCAGCTAATTTTGGGGTCCTCAGTACAAGGCAGGTAAATAATAACACTTCAATTTATCATTAACTAACTTTTAATTCGGAATTAAAATAAACTGAAACCACACATAACATAATCATCAAACTGTACAGAGTCAAAATACAATAGATGTCAGAACCAACTTAATCTAATATAATATGACAAAACGGTCCTCTCAACCCAATCCCAGCGTGCAGCTACTCATGACTATCAAGATCACTTGAAAAATGTAAACACTTTGGGGGTCAGCAAAAGCTGATTAAGGGGTTTCTCCATAGGCGAAAGCCTCTTAAAATGGTATAAGTAATTGAATAAAAACTTTACCCCTTCGACAACTTCACAACTAGTATCGTTTAGATAACACAAGGTAAGTACACAATGCATAAATAAATAAATACAGAATGTAAAGTGCAAATGATGCATGGTCCTAGCATACACCTATCTAACTTATATATATGCAAATGCAACACATAACATATCTAGCGCGCACCCCACCGAAGCATTTTCTAGGACACATCCAGTGACCCCTAGGCATCCTGCTCGCGGGAAACTGACCCGGCATCGAGGACCTCAGGCCAACATCACTGAATCTCATATCAATCAACCCAATCTCATATCAATCACAACGACCCTGGTACGAGCATAATGCCTCACCAAGTCCATCTCAAACCACATGCACATAGAGATTAGTGTACACCCTAGCCTCGTAAGGCAAAATCATCAAATGTACCCCTTGGGGCTCTTTTCAAAATCTAAGTCATTATCGTGGCCAATAAGACCAACTCACAATTATTGAGTAATACGGGCCAAACGGGCCAAAACTCTTTCTAGCACATCGGTCAATCGTTCAAATAGCCATTCTTTTAAAATCAACACACTCAAAATATTTATCGATAATACATATTCATCATAAATCATTAAGTGCCAACGATATCAAATCAAGTCCATGCTAGATGATAACAATCTATCGCAGACTAGGTTATAAATTGAGCGCACGTGTGAAAAAATGGACTGTGTTAGAATCAATGACATTAAAAACCATAAATCATCGTATAAACCTGCGATATTCATCTTCATAATCCAAAAACCACGGTCCAAAATGCAGCCAAATGGCCTTGTTGAAAACCCTAGTTGGTCGAGTTGAAGTAGCCAACTTCTAAGACTTCTACAAAATGCAATACTGAGCTAAATCAAAATTTAAAGACAGTTCTAGAATCCTAGTTCCACAAAGAGCAACTTACCAAAATATATCAAGCCCAAATTCTCAACGCATCCTATCGAAAATAAGCCCACAAAACGAGCACTTGAATTTGTCACAGAATATTCTTAACAATCAGCCAACTTCTAGCTCAATTTTCTATATGATGCAAGCTCGATTTACCAAATCCAAACTGTAGGTATTGAAGTCTGGAACATAAACTTCAACTTACCTGAAGATAACAAGATTAAAAGCTTCATCCTTCAAAGAGAAAAATCAACCCAAAGTTTGTTCATACACCTCTTAGCTTGTTCATTGCCACCTCCTTTCTTATCCCTCTCCCCTTAAGGTTTCTGCTTGACCAAGTAATCAAAAAGGGTAGAAATGACGTGCTAAAGGCTGATGTGTCTACAAATAGCCCAAAAATCACCACCTTGGCCACCGTGGTATCCATTGCGGAATTCATAACCTCGGACCCATAACCGCAGACTCCCATCAAGTGGGATCCAAATGAAACTTATCAATCCTAGAATAAGGTAGTGCAAGAATTACCTCAAAATTCTAATATGGATTAATCATCTCTTCCATAATCTTCTCTCTATTTACAATCCTCGCGCGCACGACAGGGGTTTCCTGAATCGCGAAACAAAAGGGTCAAGGTTAAGTCTCAAATTTTTTTTGGGGTATTACACTCAACCCAGCTCTCGGATGCCTCTACACCTGCTTAGCCTGGTCACTAATAAAAGAAAACAAACAGAGAACGGGGTTAGTGGAAAGTTGAGCAAGGAGTCTCCAATAATAAGGAATATAACAGATGATATGAGCAAGTAAACATCACATCAGTCACATACTTGATGCTTCAACCCATAAGCATACATAAAGACATGTATAAATATACATGTGATGTGTGCATCTAATAAACCTATCTATGCTATATGCATATATCGCGCATCCTATGTCCTAATAACTAGCCCACCCTAGCCAGCAGAAGTGACCTAATAACCACATGACAACTTTTCATCGGCAAAGGGAATGCCAAGTTATCATCATCGCAAGAGGAAACATCATTACACCATCCCTCAGTGAAGAGCAACCCAACCTCAGCCAATTGATTCACTAGGGCAAACATCCAACAATCCTAGTACCTGTCTAACCGTAGCTAGAAGAAGTGACCAATGCCTAATGTAACATCCTGTGTTACAGTCAGATTTTTCTGGTGTCAGAAAATGAGTAAAAAAATTTTGCAAAATTAATTATTGGAAATAATTAATTTCAAGGGTGCGAAGAATTTAAATTGGGCAGACAGATTTAGAATAAGTGGGCATGGAGAGTCCCACGGCCCAATTAAGGAAAATGAACAAGTTCAAGAATCGACATGTGGAGGCGACACTTGGAGATTTGGGAAAATTGGACTTGGCGGATTTTGGCAGAATTACACTTGATCAAATAGAATGATCAAGTGTAAGGAAATTGGATAAGGAACGGGTACAGAATCATTAATGGAATAATTCTGGCAGATAACAATTAATCATTTGGGATGATTAAATGTTAAGGAAATCAAGATGGACTGACATGGGTTGAAT
>MAYD01566231.1:0-18069 GCA_001909325.1 Ruellia speciosa
ATCAAATTTGACAGCCCACAAGAATTGAATGAAGATTATCATGAACTTGAGGAATATCACATGAACACTCATCAAATTTCTTATGTCAAAATCTGTAATTCACGCTGTGCACTGCTCACTGCTTCAGATTTCTATTTTCTGCCATTTCATGCATTTTTAACAGCTCAAGATAAATCTGAAATCTCATGCCATTATTTGCAAGAATATGAAATCGGAATCCTTACCCAAATGAAGAAATCTGGACCGATTCAAGAAGATGAAACCCACTGTCGTCTGAATCTGTGTAAAAATGCACAATCTGCCATTTTTAACCGAAATGCCAAACTGAACCAAAACGAAATCCAAATGGAAGGAATCACTCACCTTTGAACAAGGATTCCAAATCCACAAGCAAATCTGAAATCGGACCTCGGATGAGCAAGAAACAGTGGATTATGTGTTTTTGGCTCTTTGCATATTTTGGCTAAGTGTTTACTGAAAGTGAAGAAAATGACATGAAACACATTCTGACCATGTCCTTCTATTTATAGGCAAAGAAAACCCATAAAAATGACCATGTCAAAATCTGTCATGCAATGTCCGCGCTTCCATGTCATTTTCCAAAATGTCCGCAATAGTGCGGACATTTATCCGCAATATAGCGTACAATCCGCGATAGTGCGGATTTTTGTCCGCACTCATGCCTTAGCCGATATTCTGCAATTTGTCAATTTTGACTTGCATGTTATTTCTCATGTCATTTCTGCATATCCGCGACATTGCGGATTTTCTGTCAATACTGCGAATTTTTGTCCGCGGTAGTGCGGATTTCTGCCAACACTGCGGACAAAAATCCGCGCTCGCACGCTCGCGCGGAGGTTTCTGGCACTGGTGCGAAAATCTGATTCCTGAATGCCTGAATCACTTCTACTGATTCCTTTAGACTTTAATCAATTTAATCTTCATTAAATTGATTCTTCGTATCCGAATCTCTGAACGTCGCCCCAAATCCCGTTGGGCTTGGACTGTTCCAATTCGCTGTTGGGCTATGGAAATTAATTCTAACACATTAATTCCGTCTTGTTTGCCCAACTATTAATTTTCGCACTCTTGAAATTAATTATTTTCTATAATTAATTTCGCGAAAAATTTTTCCTCATTTTCTGTCGTCGGAACAGACTGTACCGGTAACATGGGATGTTACATTTAGTATGTAACAGTTATTGTGTGATATTGAGCCTTCCATGACACAAACCTGCTCTTTATCTAAAACTTGGCAAGAATCCTTAGTAAACTTAACAAAAAGATTGTCATCACATAGTTGACTTATGGAAATCAAATTTGTAGTGAGACCTTCAACATAATAAACTTTAGACAATTGAGGCATATTTAAATCATTTAACCTTCCATAACCTGTAATTCTTCCTTTGACTCCATCACCAAAAACCACTTCTCCACAATCGATTTCTTTGAAATTCTTGAGAAGATTCTTTTGTCCAGTCATGTGTCGAGAACACCCACTATCAAAGTACTATCTTGATTTCTGTGTGCTTTCTTGAGTGGACAAGATGACAAGGCATTGAGCTTTTGGAACCCATATTCTTCTGAATTTGATACGGTTTCTTATGTCTGCATTTGGCTAGGAATTGGTCTTCCATTCATAAGATCTTTGGCAAGTCGGAAACATTCATTTGCTTAATGTCCAGGAAGTTTGCAGTAGGTGCAATCCTCACGTTGTCTAGATTTCTTTGTAACAACATGTTCCTGAAATACAGATTTATTTGTAATAGACAGGTTATTATTCAAGAATCCAGCACTTACAAATGTGGTGTGTCCCTTTGTTGATCCCTTTTGATAATCAATTCCACTAAAATCTTTAGAAGTTTTTCCAAGAGATAGGATCTCATCCAACTTGTCCTTGCCTTTGAGTTTATGTAACTGACCTTGTAGCTCACCAATTTTCTGTTGCATGGCTTTTTCTCTTCAAGTAATTGACAATTTTCTTGCATAACCTTTTCCTTCTCTTTTAACAAGAGTTCTGATCTTTGTGATAATTCTTGATACTTCTTCTGCAATTTCTCATGATCGATTTCAATCTTGTCATAAGAAATACCTAGATCAGTCAATTGTTTTAACAGTTTCTTGTTTTCTTTGATTGATGCCTTCAAATTATCCATTGCTTCTTCATATGCTTCTGCTAATTCATCTATATCTAATTCCCTGCAATCACTTTCAAATTCATCAGTAATAAAACTTGAAGAATTGTTGTTACCTGATTGTGGACTGTCTTCAATAGTGTGAAGGGTAAATGCAACAATGTTTTCATTTTCACTTTGATTTTCTTCTCCAGATTCTATCTCATCATCACTCCATGTGACTTGAAGAATCTTTCCTTCTTTTCTTTTTACCGTAGGACACTCAAACTTGATATGGCCTATACCACCACATTCATTGCATTTAATATTCTCGAAAGAATCAGAATTGTTAAAATTGATAACCTTTTTCTTTTTCTGTTCTGATCGATTTGGTGGTTTCTCCATGGTTTGAACTCTGCTTGGACGACCTTTGTCTTTTTGAAACTTTTTCTGTTTAAACTGTCTGGCTCTTCTTTCTTGCAGCATTTTGGCCACCCTTTTGGTAATGAATGCCACTTCATCATCTTCTTGTTCATCCTCTGAGGCATGCTCAGCAACAAGTGCAATCGGCCTTGGCAATTCATCTTCAAGATAGCTCATCTCAAATGTCTGTAGTATACCAACAAGACCTTCTAGTGTTATTGTATTGATTTTATCTATTTCTTCCAATGCAGCTATCTTTGGATTATATTTCTTTGAAATGGTCCTCAACATCTTCTTGACCAGCTTCCCTTCATCAAAGGTTAGTCCCAACATAAAGCTTGATTGATGTTATCTTTAAATCTATTATAATATAAGGATATATTTTCATCTTCATGCATCCTGATGTTATCGAACATAGACTCAATCCTCTGTAACTTTGAAGCTCGAACATCTGTAGTTCCTTCATAAGCAAGTTCTAGTGCATCCCATGCTTCTTTGGCTAAAACACAGGTGGATATGATTCTAAATTGAGTTTCATCAACACCATTGAAAATTTCATTAAGGGCTCGAGAATTGGCTTGGGCAAGTAGTCTTTCTCCAGTCGTCCATCATGCTTTGGATTTCTTTTGAGTAACAGGTTCAGTTGAACCATCTGGAGTGACTATTTCTGTAGGATAACTCCATCCATCTTCAACTGCTTCCCATGCTTCCTCACCAAGAGATAATATGAATGTCCTCATGCGTGTTTTCTAATAGCGATAGTTGGAACCATCAAAGAGGGGTGGTCGAGAGACTGAAGCACCTTCCCTACTCATCTTGATTCGTTGATCAAATGCTCTAAATACTTTGAGCACCCTGCTCTGATAACAATTGGTGGATAGCGTGGACGTTTACTGGTTGTATTGACAACCCTTGGACTATGAATAGGATGAATAAGAGAATCAAAAGGAACAAGATCGAACACACGATTTGTTGACCCAGTTCGGACACAACAGTCCTACTCTGGGGGATACCAATCCAGGATTTTCTACTAGACGAACTAGACTCAATCTAGACCAAGAACACAAAGACTCCCTTCGACCGATTCTCCTTACACTTACTTCAAGCTAGCAAGAACACTAGTTGTTCACATGAAGTAACAACTATTGTGAGACACCTCCTCAAACCGATCTAGAGTACAGGATTCTTCAATCTAAACTAATCACACTTTCTAGTCTAAATCCCAGATTTACAATCAACACAGAATCAACAGTTTACAGTACACACGACTTTCTTTGAACAAGAGTGATTACCTTGTAATCAGAACTATGGAAGAACAACTGAAGTATCTTGGAAGATTCTTGATCAATCCCTCAGCAATCTTTAATCTTCAATCGCTTCAGTCTTTCAAATGCATGAATCTCTTTGATAAAATTCTCAAAGATATTTTCTAAAGAATATCAGCTCTTTCTAATGAATGTAAAAGTGAATACTCAATCTCATATCGAGCTCTTCTCAAACAAGAGTATATATAGAGAAATACTGAACAGATCATTCTATCAAATAGCACTCTGGAATATTCTAATAACTGTCAATAATATCCAAAAGATTATGAAGACAAAAACTGTGACACTTCGTAGTAATGCTATAGTCCAATCATCCTGCAAACAACTCAGACAATCTAATAAGTAGTATTTGTTCTCTAAACACAACAGTCTCCATTAGTGCCGGCTGAGTTAACTCACCTTTTTTGTCGTTTCTAAGTGTCATAAGTTGGGGTGAAATTTATGTCTTCCTTTTGTATGTGCATGTGAAGATTCTCACTAAACTGTAAATGTATTTAATACTCAGAATGATTTAATACTCAAAAACCTATCTCGATGCTGAACAAACCTAAGGAAACATGGTCATGAGGACATCGAATGGCCTGACCTCTCAGCACCTACCTAAAATATATAGTTTGCAGCATGTTGGTGCAAGGAAAACTAAGGAGGGCAATGAAAAAGATGGTGTTGTGAAAGAGTTGTGAAAGATAGAGGTTTCAAGAAAGCCGCACCATCTTTGGTAGTGATTGCAAGAATGTAGGTAGTATTAACAAAAATGCAGGGGATAGATTTTTCTGGTGAGGATGTGTGATTGTTGCTATTGTAACTTTTGTTAGCTAGAGAAATTTTTTTTTCTTATTACTGTTATTCTTAGGGGTGGAAACTTCATGGCTGATAGCATTGCTCAATCAGGTTGACTGATTGATTGTGAAACCATTGGTTGTGATAGTTTAGGAGAATTATGTGTGGTCTTTAAAAGTGGGTTATACTGCATTTGACCTTGATCTTGAATGCTTCAGATATTAAGATCTAGTTTCCACTATCTAGGTTTCAATGAATGGTACATAGACAATTACACAGTGTGAACTATACTAAGTCAAGTCTTGTGTGTTTTAAAAAATAAAAAATAAGTCTTCAACATTCCAATATTAGGGTTGGAGGTTTGACACTTCAAGAATTATCGGAAACGGGCGAGGAACAGGGCGAGGAAAATTGTTCCTCGCCCGTTTCCGAAATACAGAGAAAAGGAAATGCTTCCCAGCGGGTCTCGAACCCGAGATCTCTCCCCCCTCCCCATTCCCGCACATGCTCCCGGGAGGTCTCGAACCACTACAAGAATTAGCGGTCGAAGCCGACGAAACGAGGCGAGGAACAACATTTCCTCGGCCAGTGGCGAGGAGAAGGGCGACGATTTGAAGTGTTCCTCGCCCTACGGTAAATAAGCGCGTAAATAGCGACGGGTAGGTCGAGGAGAGTGTTGTTCGTCGGCCTTAAATTTTGTGCACCGAGAAATTGGGCGAGGACCAAGTGTTCCTCAGCCGTGATTCTATAAGGCCCTACCCACCCAGATCCACTTCCCACACTCCCATTCCCCCTCTCGCTCGAGCCCTAAATTCCCTCTGAACGAACCAGCGACGCGCATTGAGAGAGCCGACCGGACCTGGCAGCGGCGAGGGCAAGCTTCCGGGCAACTTCCGGCTAAGACAGTCCTGCATTGAGGTACACCCATTTTGATTCCCGTCTGCCAATTTGTGTTTCCCATTTTTTCGAACCGGCCATGGCGACGATACTCTGCGCGGCGTCCGCCATGGGTGTTCCCGTATGTTTCACTTTATAAACTTCTTATTTTAAAGTTCATTTTGGGTAGTATGAGGTCGGAAAAAGCCTGGAAATTTGTTGATTTTGAAGTTCATTCTGTAGTTTATTTTTGCTTGCAAATGTGTTGTTTCTGCCACATTTGGAGTTCAGTGGAACTGGGTGGGAACCTTCGAGTGTGGGGTGAAATGGATTTAGGGTCGATTTTAGTTTCTTTTGGGTGTTATTTGGGTATACCTAACCGAACAGCAATGGGATAAACATAAACTGGGGCATTTGCTAATCAATTGAAACAATGTGAACCATTGAAAATGCCGTTAGTATAAACACCAAACAATATGTACTGGGCATTTGCTGGGGTTGATATTCAACTCAAGTTCTTTATTTGTATATTGAATAGTTGAAATGTCTTCTATTTGTATAATGGTTGAACTTTCTTTAATTTGTATAATGGTTCCTTATTTCCATTTGCTGGACTATCTGTATGTATTACACATCTGAAGTTCCTTGTTTCAGTGTTTAAATTGCATATGGTTTCGTATTTTGAATTAATTAATCCGTTAAATTTAGGAATGATATAGGTAGGAAATGGCGAGTGATATAAGACATCTTGTTCAGCAGTGGCGAATGACATTAGATGAATTAAGTTAACGAATATATTGAGTAAGGACCAGGCATATGTGTTCATAAACTCTCTGTTCATTGTTGTAATAGGTGAATCATTGAAGCCATGTGACTGTTTAAAAACTAATCGGGATTCAATCAATTACTTGGCCATGGTTTAGGCTGTCTATGCATCGATTTTATAGCCAGTATTACTGGCAGCATAATGAACAACAGTTTCTTGCCAGCTACAAAGTTAGAACAATAGTTATTTTATATAACTCTCTTTAGTTTGAGATAGTGATGGTACAAGGAAATGTAGCCAGCTGATATATTGTTGAATACCCTCTTCTGGAGTTCTGTTGAGGTCTGTTACAGTTGGAATAGGGGAAATTTTCTCTTAGCGATGTAGTCCAATATAACATACAATTGAAGTAAATAAAACATGGCAGAAAACAGCTTTCCGAGATTAAGGACCTTTTGAAGCGGTCAGTACCCCTTGCTCCATATTTAATATCTGCAATTAGGTTGCCATCCACTCGACTGCCAATCAAACAAACTATTTTATTTATAACATTTAAATTTCCATCATGATGCAGTGAAAGGAAACTTGAAAGTTACTTTGCACATCTAAGTACAATTGGTTGTCTCCCATTTGCGAAGTTACTTTGACAGCTAAGTAATATAATACAATTTTATTATATAATTTAATAGGAATACACATATATACATATACCCCTCTCCGCTTATAGCTCATTATACTTGTAAATCCCCTTCCGTATAAGGAACCAATAACTTGGCCTAGGTACTCAGCTATAATACTTTTTCATAATTATTATTAACTTCATGCATGTATTTACAATGACATCACAGCTTGGCCACGGGTCACTCATGCATACCTTTTTCTATAGGGTCTTTCATTGAACACATCCCATTTCTATATATGTGCATATTTATATACTCAAACTGCTATGTTCCTAACTATACCGTTTTTAACTATTACACACATACTTCAAGCTGCACATCAACTCATTTTCATAAAATTAATAATGTTCCTTTCCTACGTTAACAGTAGTGCTAAATTTGTATGGTTTAAGTCATTCAACAAGATTGTTTTAATAGCTTTTAAAAAGAAAGCACATACCCGAATTCATAGAGTGTATTGCTTTGTTAGGATAGTAAATTTTTCCAAGTGTAGTTAGGAATTACTATATGGAATACGTGGTGTAAGGACGTTTTATCTGATTCGTTTGTTCTTCAAATCCAGAAACTGTGCACGTATTTGTGTAACTAAGAAGACTTAAGCGAAACCTTATATAATTAGGCATTCGAAACTATGGATCTAATGAAATATCAAACTAACGATCTACAAAGTAGTAACAATGAACAACGATCGAATTGGTCTAATGTGGTACTCATTTATGTAAGAATATATTTCACGAAGCAGCTGCTATGTTGACATCTTTAGTTCTTTCGCTGAAATTTTCGGCTGTTCTATAGTTTGGATGAAAAAAAATTCTGTTTATTTTATTTTTATTTTTTTCCTGAAATCCCCTGCTGCATCTGAAAACAGCTGCCGTTTATATCTTTTCAATCTTGCATTCTCTTGTCGATTTATATATATTTGTGGCACGAGTAAGAGACATTAATTTGAAACTTGGTTTGGTATTCTGGATTCGATTCTTGTGGGGCCATTACGATGTATTTATGTCACCACTGCACTATTGTATGTTGGAACACCTCTTGCACTTTGGTCTGCTGGTGTTTAGGATGCTTGGCTTAGTTGTGTTTGGGCTAAGAAGATGATTTGGATTTGAAATATCATTTGGTTTTGTGGTTGCTGCAAGTACTTATGTAGCCTGATGCAAGTTGTGTCTGTTGGTTTCATATGATGAAGAATGAGATTTCTGTTTTACATGTAATGGAGTTGGCTGCTGAATGCCGTGATATGGTTGGAATATAATTGTATACCATAAGAATTACAGATATGTCCGTGCACATGAACCACTGTTTATTGTTCCCTTTAGTACAGCTACTAGTGTTGTTGTTGATAAGCAATAATCGATGACCGTACACTTATTTCAACTGTGTTTCAGGTAACAGTCGCAAATATAAAGTAATAAAAATCGTCAAGAGCTGACTTCCGGACCTACGAAGTGAATATCAAGGTAAATATTTATTTCCAAAGCATGGCTAACTAGAACGAATATTGCACGGTAGATTCAATCGTGCCTGTTGCTGTTCGGGGAAAATTGCAGTGTTTTTTTTTTGTCAATTTGAATATAGAATGGTTGAAATTTATTTAAATTATATACAATTTTTCCCACTGCTGAATACGTCTGCTTTCATATTTTGAAATTAGCTCTTAAGTTTAGGACTGATATAGGTAGGGAATGGCAAGTGAGCTACTACAAATGCAGCTGAATTGTTAGCTACTACAAATTTAAATGATCAACCAAACTGTGCAGCAGCTGTGTTAGGTACCACTGTGTTAATATGGTGGCCTACTATGTGCTTTCTGCTTAAGGTCATTATCGTCAAATAGATCTCAAGTAGACCACCAATCACTTATGCATATCATTTTCATTATGGTCTTACAATAAACACATCCCATTTCTATATATGTACATACTTAATTAAACTAGGCGAACTTTTATGATGTTAATTTTGCCATTATGTGACTCAGGTACAGAGGGTCGAGCATCAGTAATTATATTATCGGACAGCTGCTTTACGGACATAGCAATTGAAAAGCAAGGTAAATTTTCCGATCCGAGGCATACATGGCATAATAGAAGTACAAATTCATGGCAGATCAAACTGATTTTTGTGGTTGTGTTCAAAAAACTAATGTGTTAGAAACTGCTGTGTTGAAAATTGCATTCCGCTACGTTGTATAATATTTAAATTGCTGAAAGTAACTCGTGCTCAAAATTTTTGCTGTTGCTGAAGATATAATGACATTTCTAAATTATACGATTTAGAACGTTTTTATGCTTTGACCATATCCAAGATGCCTGAAGGAATATTAATAGTAGCTTACATGGAATTATGGTTAATTTACGATTTCATTTTGTCGTAATCCAATTTGTTGGCGACGTTTGTTATTGAATATGCTAATAAAAATGCATCATGCTGCGTAAAAAAATGCATCCTGCTATGTTGCCTTTCAATACGTCATACATTACATTATAATACGTATGATTGAGTCTCTCGTGCTCGTATATAACTGTATACTTTAAAGTATTAAAGTATCAGGATGAGTGGCAATGAAAATCGCGATTGGATGTATGCTCCAAGAACCGGGCTAAACAAAACCCCTGAATGGTTTGTAGATGGGGTAGACCAGTTCATCGACTTCTGTCTTAATCACCCAGAGTGGATGCGCGGGTCAGATATGGTGGTGTGCCCCTGTAAGGTGTGCCGTAATTGTGAGTTCCAGGATGTAGATTTGTGCAGGCTCCACCTGTATAGAAAAGGGTTCGTCGAGGGGTACAGGACCTGGTTCTTCCAGGGGGAGCCACGTCCTGGGGCATCCGAGATTGTTGGCCAGTGCCCTCCCCATCAGACGGTGCCACGTGATCTATACCGTGAGATGGTATGCGATGCATTTGGCCGTGAGAACTTGGATGACACAGTAGAAGCACGCGAGGAAGGACATGAGGATATGCCATTGCCCGAGCAACAAGGGTTCTTTGAGATGTTGGAGGCATGCAACAGGAGGGCATGGTCGGGTAGCAACAATATGTCTCAGCTAGAGGCCGTGTCCCGTCTGCTAACTTTGAAATCAGAATATAACATTCCGGATGCGGGATTCGATACCCTAATGCAGATAATCCATGACCTGCTACCGAAAGATGATAACAATCTCCCCAAAAACTTTTATGAGACTAAGAGGATGATGTTGAGTCTGGGACTGTCTCATGAGAAAATAGACTGCTGTGTGGACAATTGTATGCTGTTTCGCGGGGAGCACAGTGAAGCCACCCAGTGTCATTTCTGTGGTAAATCGAGGTATGAACCTAACAAAGCAGGAAAAGTTCCCCACAAGTACATGTTCTACTTCCTCTTGACAGCGAGGTTGCAACGATTATACATGTCACGTGCCACCGCCTCGAAGATGACATGGCACGATGACCACAACCACGACATCGATGGTGAGATGTGTCATCCATGCGATTCAGAAGCGTGGTTGGACTTCAATGCCACACATCCTACGTTCTCTTCTGAACCCCGCAATGTACATTTGGCACTCTGTACTGATGGGTTCAACCCTCATGGACAGTATGGAGCACAGTACTCATGTTGGCCCGTTATTGTGATACCGTATAACCTACCTCCCGACAAGTGTATGAAGGAGGCGACAATGTTCCTGACATGCCCAGTACCGGGACCGAAGAGCCTAAGCAGCGACTTGATGTGTACCTACAGCCCCTGATTGATGAACTGTTGGTGTTGTGGAACAAGGGCGCCCCGGCGTACGACATTTCGACTAAGAAAAACTTCAATCTGCGGGCTGCGTTGATGTGGACAATCAGTGATCTTCCAGCGTACGCAATGTTATCTGGGTGGAGTACGTACGGTGGATTCACCGCATGCCCTGTTTGCATGGATGAGACTGTCGCTATACGATTAGTGCATGGCCAGAAACAGAGCTGGTTTGATGCTCACAGGCGGTTCTTACCTCAGAATCACCCGTTTCGATGGGATGCAGAGGGATTCAGGGCCGGCATTACCGAGGATCGACCACCGCCTCGGTATCGAGATGGCCGGACTGTTCTGCAAGATATAGAAAATTTCGGATTGGTAAAGGTCACAGAGATCGGTGCTGAGGGGATAAATGAAAGCCTCTGTCGGACATGTGGGTGGAAAAAAAGGAGCATTTTCTGGGACTTGCCGTGCTGGCATACAAACCTGATACGACACTGCTTGGATCCCATGCACTGTGAGAAGAACATATTTGAAAACTTTTTTTTCACAATTATTGATGTGCCTGGCAAAACAAAGGATAATGCAAAGTCGAGGGAGGACCTGAGGTTAATATGCCGCCGTCCTGCTTTACAGAAAGATCTACGAACCGGCAAGTACCCGAGAGCGATTTACACATTGAGTAAACAATCGCGCGATGAGCTACTCCTCTGGGTTACACAGATCCGCTTTCCTGATGGTTACGCTTCTCAGCTGAAGCGGTGCGTGGACAGGAAGAATGGCAGAATGTTTGGGATGAAAAGCCATGATTGCCACGTCTTCATGCAGCGCTTGTTGCCCATAGCCTTCAAGGAAATGTTGCCGAAGGCCGTGTGGGAGGCAATAACTGAGCTAAGCAACTATTTCAAATGTCTCAGCACGAGGGTGGTCAACATTGATGTCCTAACAAAGCTGGATCGGGACATTCCTGTGATACTGTGCAAATTGGAGCGCATATTCCCGCCCAGCGTGTTCGATGTGATGGAGCATTTGGCTGTCCATCTTGCACGCGAGGCAATGGTTGCAGGGCCCGTGCAGTTCCGTTGGATGTACCCGCTTGAACGGTGAGTTCCGAAGCTAACTTTTATTATTTTCTGTAGTTACATATATATGTAGACAATGTTTGGACGATGTACATTCACTGATTCGTTGCCCGTAACAGTGTCATGCAGCGTCTAAAGAAGACCGTCAAGAATAAGGCCAGGGTGGAGGGGTCTATTGCAAGTGCGTACCTCGTTAGGGAAGCCACAATATTTTGCTCTCACTACTTCGAGGAGCATGTGCTGACAAGGCGCAGAGCCGTCCCACGTACTGACGATGGCGGCTTCAGGGGTGGACGAGACGTTGAGTTGCTTCCCAGAATATTTAGACTTAAAGGGCGGGTGCAGGGGAGGGAGCAGACGCGCACTTTGACACAGCATGAGCACGACGCTGCACATTCCTACATATTGATGAACTGTGACGAGATCGCACCGTACATAAGGTCAGACTGAATGCATTTGTAATTTGTGAGAACACAATGTCTAGGTGTGTATAACACGGCGTATGGTAGTTCAGCATATACGAGGATTACGTGCGAGCCCGGCAGCCCCGAATATCGGGGGAAGACCTCACTAGGATGGTTGCCACGAACTTCTCAACATGGTTCCGGGATTACGTAAGATGGTTAACCATCCACACTCTCTTACTTTATTTTAACAATGTCGTGGTGATTGGCTAAATGATGCCGCTGTCCTTTTGATGACAGGCTCGCGAAAATGTTGTCGGGGATGCCGTGATCCGAAACTTGGCACATGGTCTACGGATAAAGGCCCATGTCCACACCATGTACTTCATAAATGGATACAGGTTCCAAACAGAACTACGCTCGTCCAGCAGGGCTTCATACAACAGTGGAGTATGTGTCATGTCGGACCACGGAGAATACTTTGGGCAGATCATCGAAATATTGGAGGTAGAGTACACTGGAACGCCTTCGATGACATGTGTGTTGTTCAATTGCAACTGGTACGATCCTACCCCAGACATTGGTACTGTATACGACGAACGTTACGGTCAAGTAGAGGTTAATGGCACTAGATGCTTACCACCCACTGATCCATTCATCCTTGCCGAGCAGGCCACTCAATGCATTTATCTGCCGTTTCCCGGGGCGAAAGGACGCAGGGCTAATTGGCTAGCTGTATGTGCAGTGAAGCCACGCGGCTGGGTTGAAGTGAAGAATGACGGGCCAGACTGTCATGCATACCAACATGATGGGGGGGATCCGACCTTCGCGATTGAGCCGCCTGATCTATCCGACGCGCACATGATACTGGTCGGACCATGAGGATGGTGAGGGGGCCGAGGATGACTTATCGGCCGCTGAGGATGAAGTTGACACAGACGACAGTGATTATATAGGTTTGTACTATGTTTGGAAGCTGATAATATAGTATATGTACACGTCGTAATACTTGATTTTCTTTACCTTAACTAAAACTAGGCTATGCGGTTTTCCTTCATAGGTTCACTACAATCTAAAATACTCGTTACCTATTTAATGTACAAAATGTTTCATCCATTAATGATTATATGTTGTTTTTCACTCATTCACTATCAGTGCATATCATGCAGATGGCGAGAACTAGAGGAGGGAGTAGTGCAGGACGCGGGGGCGGTGGTGGCGGCACTGGGGTTCCGACGACGCGCACTTCAGGGACGCCTGTTCATCGGTACGTATCCCTTGATGCCCTGAGGCGTGGGAGGATGGCTGACCGTGGTTTTGGCCGAGGACGCGCTCGGGGAGGGCGTGGTGGCCCTACTGAGGCATCTGCGGCAGGGGCAGATGAACATCACATGGCACCAGCCCCCGGCAAGGGCCTCACTACACCACCTGCCTCAGTAGGGGGGGTGCCCAGCCCTACGTTGCCGACGCCCAGATCGGGGTCTTCAGGGGCGAGTTCTTCACGTACCCGGCCTTGGGATGATCGGGTCGACCGTTCCGTACGACCCAGCACGGAGCAGCCCACCTCCACACCACCCGCAGGTACGGTCGTACACAATGTTTATATATACTTACACCTATGCAAACCTAAGTGAAAATGTGTGTGTGTTTATATATACTTATACCTCCACACCACACCACCCGCATGTTTCCAATGCTTGCCTGAGACAAAGCAGACTGAGGCCAATGGTGGCAAGCGGGCAACCATTGCCGCCACCTACATTGAGATGCATGCCCGTAAGGCTGCACAGCCTTCCCATCCGACGGGGCAGCAGCCAGATAATGATGGTCTAGACGGTGATGGGGATCATGAGGAGGCAGATGAACCCAATGCACCCTTGTGGGTGAATCGCGGTAGTGCCGACATGTTTGTAAGAATTCCTTGACCTCGAACCTCACGAGCAACATTAATATTTGCTTACATTGCATCAATGTGTTAATCTGACCTACATATTAGGATCTGTGGGAGACTCTTCTGGACCGTGCATCGCAATTGCCTCGAGGGCCTGATGATCCACCCATCGACGAGGACGCCCTATTGGTTGAGGCAGCGCAGACCTTGACCACCCAGTGGGGTGCCAGGCGTGTGTACGGATTTGGATCCCATCAGGTCCAGGTGCCTACACGGGTAGCTGATAGACCATCGGACATCCCTGAGACGTCCACGGTACGACTGGAAAAATGTTGCCCTTTATATGTTTCATTCAAAATCATGCTGTACTGTGTATTGGCTCATTGAACACAATTGCCATGTACTGAAACACAGGCGCAGGCTCGTCGGGAGCAGTCTTCCGAAGCGCTTCAGGAAGATATACGTAGTATTCTCGCCCTGCTTAGGTCACATGGGGATACGCTCCAGGATCTGACAGCTGCACAAAGAGAGATGTCCACGCGCATCGAGGCAGTTGAGCGCGTTGTAGGTATTGACCCTCCACCACCACTTCCGCCCCGACCACCACCGGGTCAGGGAGCAGACCTGCCTCCCGAGGGCGGCTGGAGTGCCGGATCAGGAACTCAACGGTTGCACGATGACTGAAGAATATATGGTAGTTTATACATTCGCACAATGTCTTCTATTGCATGCCTGTAGGTTAATAATAAAGATGTTGCATGCTGCCAGCAGGGTTCTGATTCGCAAGTCAACATGTTATGCAGGTTGTTATTCCAGCTGTAGGTCGTTCCTTCAACAACCATTTACTCAAAGGATCATATATAGTATGTCTGATTCCTGGTGTTCCCTAAAGCTGTTACCAACCTGCTGTTTTGCTGTTTTATGTAACTGTTACATGACAATGTGTGTGTTTTGTGCCTATGATGTTGTTGGTGCTGTTTTGTGATGCTGTTGTCCTTTGTACTAAAAAATGGGGAATGAATGGAATGGTGGCTTCATTACTTGTAATGGGAATGTTAAGAAAGGGACTTGTTGATACTGTTCTTGCTTGTTTCTCCTGCCACTCCCTATATATATTTCTAAAATTTGAATTTCATTCGACACAAAGATGGGGGATGAATGGAATGGACATGGTGAGGCTGTTTGTTGCAGTAGCTGTTTCATTCGAGCATTTTTTGGTTGCTTTATTTGTATCCTGTTTTTTACCATGCCATACATTGTATTATGTTTGTATTGTTGGAAACTTTTAGGGCCATGAAAATGGAAGACAACCAAGGTACATCCGCTTTACAGTGGCATCTGATGCTCTGAATCACCACTTATCCTATAGGGAAATAAAATGAGTTTTCTATCATTTTTCTTTTAGGTTTCTTCATTGGAGAAGGCTCATGATGAGGTCCTATCCAGCTTCCAAATTAGTGAGGCAAACCTAGAGGAAAATACAATGGATAATGAGGTAAATTCCTTCTTTTTTGGGTCCTGAATGCATTTCTATGGATAGCTCATCCTTTCTTTTCGGTTGTAGGTCAAATGTATGGAGATGCATGGATCAATAAGATTGTAATTTGAAGGTTAAAAAATTGTTAGAGAAGCATGCTTGGATTGCATCGGAGTAGCAACTTCTTGGAAGGTCTCGGTTAGATTATGTATTTCAGTCCCGTGATCCTCGCCAGGCTAGGGTAGACTTTGAGATACTGCAAGCTCAACAATCTCGGTGAGAATGGACATGTTAATGAGTGCTTTATAGTTACTGCATGCACTTCTAGATTTAAAATTTTGGGATATTTTAGCAGACCGGTTGCAAACATCACATCCCGACAAATTAATCCTCTTTCATCTCCCCATTACAGTCTTGAAAAAGGAGTAAATAAGAAGGTAATGGCTATGTTTGAGGAAGCAGCAGATGAGTACAATGACTTCATCTTTAAAAAGAAAATTATTGAGGTGAGAACTGTTGCAAGTGGCAGGTTACCCCCACCCCAACCCCCTTCAAATGCAATTATCTGTTATTTATGCACATTTTTCCATGTAGAATAACAAGTCAAAGATCAAAATGGTTATTCAACAGCTCGATGAGAAGAAAAATGAGACTCTTAAAGTCACTTGGGCTCTAGGACACAAGTTAGTGTGTTTTTTCAAACGATCTGGCTTGCTGTCTATAATTTGCAAATTATGCGAAATGAGAATTAATTACATTCTTGTTCCATGTCCTCATCCAGCTCTTTAAATGCTGCCGCATTTGCTTGTTAGACACTTATGACATTATTTTCCCTTTATTCTGAGATATTGGATCTAGCTATATTCCCAACTCTTTTGCCTGGAACGATGGAACGATGGCTGCACTGGACACTCCAGAAGGAGTCACCTTCCTTGATGGTTTAGAGGTCTGGGTTGCTTTTGGAAGTGTCTAGAAACGGTCCCTGTCTGAATTAAGTGCAGGGCAGCGATCTCTTCTTCAACTTTCATTAATTTTGGCACAACTGCATTTTATACCAGCTCCACTGTATATCCTGGATGTGGTACATCTTACTGTACTCATAAGTACTTCATTCTGCTAGTAGACGCATGCTATTTCACGTCATCATGCTGTTACATCGCGCTATTCCTATTTCTTTCTGATATTGCATTCCTGCTTCAGGAATACTTGCTGATGCCACTGCATGCATGTGATGTTTTCTGGCTGCTGCTAGATCATATGGTTTTTGGATGGTCATCGGTGAAGTGTTTGCGAGTTCTAGGGATGAATTTATCAATCGGTACCTGTTACACCTGGGTACAGTGCTTGTATTCAATAATATATCAATTGCATGTTTAGTGCATTTTCCATGGTATTTGACAGGTACCATATAAAGGCTATATCACCCTGATTGCCATTATGTTTTGTAGTATGAGTATGCATGTCTTCATAAATAAATGGAACCAGGATAACATTTGTTTCTTATGCTTTTCAGATACGATACATACTTCGATACGTTCTTCAAGGTCGATACCACAAGTTCACGGATGTTTCGTCAAGACAATCGGCAGATTTATTAGTGGAGGGTGGGTGGAAGAGATGGGAGATTGGGGACATTGCAGCCTTCTGTATTGGGCAGCATCCATCCATCGCAGTTGAACATATTTAATTGCGGCATCGTCCATCCATCGTCTTTTCAATACTTTCTTATGTTTGCGTAGTAGAGGGGATCGATTTAACGGTTTATAATATAACGGTCTGTACAAAATATACATGTTCCGTTACTACTTTGTATATATACATTAATTGATATCAATAATTAATAATATGTATTACATTTGCAATGCAATGTCTCGTTTGTTGTGATATAAAATGCGTACTCGTTGCAATATTAAATAGCAGGTAAATGCAGGGAGCTGGGAACAACACTGTCGACGAAGTTGGCGAGGAGAATACCGAGGACACGGGCGAGGAGCTAGCCGACGAAATTATCGTGGACCTGGGCGAGGACCCTGCCGACAAAATATTCCTCGCCTCTCGTACTAGCCGTTACAGATGGCGAGGAAACAAATTCCTCACCCAAACCCTCGCAAATATCCTCGCGAGTTTCCTCGCCCATAGTATCGCCAGGATCCTGTCTAATATCCTCGGCATTTCTCTCGCCAAGACAGCCGACAAATACTTCCGAGGAAACTGGTATGGCGAGACAAATCTGGGCGAGGGACAGAATTCCTCGCCTGTTTCCTCGCCTCACGCGTGAGGCGAGGAAATGGGCAAGGAAACGGTTCCTCGCCCATGGCCGATTATTTTTGTAGTGAACACAGGACCTCCTCGTTGCCGCCCCCCTGAGTCCGCCGCTTTCACCGCTCGACCAACCTTTTGTTGTGTTATTTATCACAACAATAATATCTATATTATATATTTAATATTAATTAAAATAAATATATTAAATTATATATATTTATTAATTAAAATAAATATTTAAAAAATATTAAAATAAATTATATGGG
>MAYD01566251.1:0-12406 GCA_001909325.1 Ruellia speciosa
AGACTGTTGTTGTTGTTGTCTAAACTAATATTTATTGTTGTCATTTTTTTGTACTTTAAATTGAGATTTGTTGTTGTTGACTTTATAGTTGTGTAAACTAAAATTTGTTGTTGTCCTGTAAATTAAAATTTGTTGTTATTGTTGTCATTTTATTATAATGTAACTAAGATTTTGTTGTTGCGTTGTTGTTGTGTAAACTAAAATTTTGTTTTTGTTGTGTAAACTTTATGGTCCATTTTTGTTGTTGTTGTGTAAAAAATAATTGACCGTTGTGTAAAACTAAGATTTTATTTTGTGTTGTGCAAACTTTATGAACCATTGTTGCTATTGTGTAAAAAAAATGGGCCATTATGTAAAACTAAGATTTTATTTTGTGTTGTGCAAACTTTATGGACCATTGTTGCTATTGTGTAAAAAACAATGGGACATTATGTAAAGTATATGGGTTATTATGTAAAAAATAAAAGTTGTTGAGGAGTGTGCTATTTTTACACAATAACAATAACAAGATTTGATTTTTACATAATGACAACGATAACAATAACAAAACTCAAGAAAATCAAAGATGGTCAAGAACAACAATAAAAGTCAAAGTTGGCGGCAACAACAACAAAATTCAAGAAAATCGAAGATGGTCGAGAACAACAATAAAAGCCAAATATGGTCAGCAATAATAACAATAAAAACAAAGTCAGTTTTAAGTTAGTGAAGAGTGTTGTTATTCACACAATAACAACAACATGATTTGATTTTTACACAGTGACAACAACAACAAAACTTAAGAAATTGAAGATGGTCAACAACAACAACAAAAGTTAAAGATGGTCAGTAACAACAACAATAATAACAAAAGTTAAATGTTTAAATCGTTGAGAAATATTGTTATTATTACACAATAACAATAACATAATTTGATTTTTACACAATGGCAACAAAAATGACAGCAAAATTCAAGAAAGCGAACATGGATAACAATAGCAACAAAAGTCAAAGATGGTACAACAATAATAACAACAAAAGTCAAAGGTTTAAGTTGTTGAGAAATGTTGTTATTTTTATACAATAACAACAATGGGAATTGATTTTTATACAAAATATGCAAAAGACCAAAATGCTCAATTCAATAAGAACCATGTGATTTGACTTAATAGTAATCGCACGGTTGTAGAAGCATACATCAACTTGCTGGACCTGAATGGCCCAGCACGCTATCCCATCCCCTGCATTCCACTCCTTTTATTCCATCTCATTTGATCCATCATTAAGGCCACTAATTCCCTTACTCAATTATTCTCCTAAAATAGACATGATTTTTCCCATAATTCCCTTAATTAATATGCCATAAATATACCAGATTCGTTAGCCAAATTTTATGTTTCCATAACTACAATGGCTTCCTTTCCAAGACACCCCTTTTCATTTATTCTTGGTATGTGCCATCCTTTGCCCGGTTGAAGAATTCGGCCGAAGATCGTCGCTCAGTCGAAACATTCAGTCAAAGACAATTAATCAATTATTCGCTCGTTGACTCGGATGGGCAAATAGATGCCCCCAATACTTCTTGTGATTGACTGTTGGAAATTGGTGTAAGTATTTTTTTTCCTCTTGATTTGATTGGAATCGTTGTAATGATATTGTCCGAACGTGCAAGAGTTGGATTTACACTTGGTGGGGCAAAAGCCACTTCGACTGAGCATGCCCCCATCTCCTCATTATCAGATCATTTTTCCATTAAGATTTGTCCAATTTGAGAGGCCTTATCAGCTAGATCTGTAAATTTTCGGTATCCTTGTGTCGCTAATCTTTCTCTTATCGCTAGGGTTATGTTCTCAAGAGCAATCTTGATGTACTCTTTTTCCAGAAATTTTACCAGGCAATAAATCTTCACTGGTTCGGAACCTTTCCATATAGTCCAGCACTTTCCCTGTCGGACCCTGCTGATCATACATTAGATCCGACATTAACTTCTCTCTCCGAGGAGTAAAGAATTTTTCGTGGAACGTTATCTCCATTTTCTACCCTACTTTGAATAGAAAATGGTGGCAGCTTGATATACCACTGATAAGCTGGTACTGTTAATGACGAAGAGAACAACTGGAGTTTGTGGTAATCATTCCGACCAACCTCTCCACACTGCGCAACAAATCAGGCTACATGCTCCACGGTTGAGTGACTATCCCTATTTGAGAACATTGAGAACTTTGGGGTTCTAAACCCTCGAGGCAGCAGGTTTCTCTATTCTACCCAAGCGACTCTGGATATGGATGTCTAACCTCAATTCCTTCCTTAAACGTCCATCAACCACAGGAGATTTAGGTTGGGATTCCTCTTAGCAGGTTGCTATGGGCATCTCCTGGTGGTCCTAGGAGGTTGGCTAAAGCCTTTGGTTTGAGCAGATTCCCTCTTGCTCCCAATCCATATTCGTTGTTCAGCCGAGGTGGTGATATCGCCTGTATGCAATTCGGAATCTGCACGGGTGCTGGAGGATAAAGCGCATTATGGGGTTGCCCCTAACCCAATTCGTTGGGATCGGCTGAGCAGGTCATGTATTATGAGGTTACACTCCAGCCCGATTCAGCGGGAACGCCTGACCAGGTCCTATCCTCCTTTTGAGTCCGACAATTACGACTATCTGCACCGCTGGCCCTATAGCTTACTGAATGGTTGATTCCACTATTACATGCACGACTAGCCTAATGGCTGCATTAACAAATGGTCTAATGATGACATTAATGGACAGCCCGATAGCAACATTAACTACAGGACCAGTGGCAGTGGCAGTGGCAGTGTCAATGTCTGGTCCAGCGACAACGTTGATAGCTGATCTTGTGATATCTTTAGTAAGTTATCACAATGGGTTGCACCTTTTCCATCATTTCTCATAATAATTTTCCATCCAAACTCCCATCCTAGCATCAAAATTTTGCTACCAGGCAAGTCAGGCAGTCACATAAATATTTGATATCCATTATTAAATCTTTCATGCCCGAAAGAAACAATAACAAATAGAACACATCAATAAGATAAAACGAATAAAGTAAGACATCATCCTGAAAGGGATTCACATCAAGTCGAACAACTCAAAAATCATGTCCCTGGGCCAATACCAGCCAACAGTACATAATATCCAATACATAATCCCATAACTAAAATATAGAATCCAACAGTACAAATAATATAACAGAGTCACATAGACAGACAGAGCAATCCTAACTAATGTTGTGGCTCTCAAAAACCCATCACCCCAATGATCAAGTAGCAGGGTCTCCCGAAGGCTCTAAAAAGAAGAAATAAGTAGGGAGTCAGTATGAATACCGAGCAAGAGATAATAAAGCAAAGGGGTAGGGAAAATAACACAATAATCGCATAATGAGTAAAAAGGACAGATAAGGAAAGTTGTAAATATCAACTGTCTCATACTGGTACATCAACCACAACATACACAATGCGAGATGCAATGCACGTGATATGAGTGACTTGTGCAGGACTCGACCAATTCAACAGACACACATCTAGCCGTACATCATAGCGCTACCGTGTGTCGGATGAATGATAGCGGAGCACATAGCCTAGGAACTATATAGTACCTCATCTCCTGTGGTCCTGATAATAATGAGGAGTACAAAGTCTGGGTACTATATAGTATCTCATCTCCCATACTCCTGATGATAATGGGGTGTACAGAGCTTGGATACTATACAATACCTCATCTTCTGTTGTCCCACCAACATGATCTACATGTAAACAGGGCTAGCCATAGCCTAGACACTGGCTGGCCTGAGCCAGCAGCCTGCCCTGGCAAACTCGCTCGTTGGAGCCACCAGTGGGTACCATCCGGCGACCCACGTCAGCAGTCGCACCTCTAAAAGCTTCTAAAATCAAACTCTTACTTTCCCACTCGGTCTTCTACTGCTAGGTGTTGATTTCCATTCAAATCCTTCTAAAAAACCTTCCTCAATCACTACACAACAAAGGAAACCAAGAAATTCAACACCATTTATTTCTCAACCAAAATCCCAACAAATCCACCACCAAAACCCCTTCAAAACAATCCCAACAAAAGGGGAGGGATGGAAAAAAAAAATAGAACAATGATCCTTACTTACCTCAAAGATTCTTGGAGCTTCCAATGCCTACAAAGATCCAAACGGGATTTAGGAAGGAAAAGGGCTTTCTCCAAGCCCTTGGGAGAAAAGAGTGAAAGAGAGGGAGTGAAGAGTGGGAGAGAGAGCAGCTCGAGGCGTGAGTAAATGAAGAGTGGGAGAGAGATTAAGAGCAACTCGAGGCGTGAGTGAGGGAGAGAGAAAACCACAATCTGATTTTGTCTCATTAAGGTACCCGATGTATCTAAAGTCTGCCAATATCAATCGGGTCAGGTCAAAAATGCAAAACTTGACCAAAAATTCCTAAAATCCCAAATCTTCTAAAATCAAGATTAATTCTAATAAAATATTATTTGGGTCATTACATACACTCCCCCTTAGGATATTTCATCCTCAAAATAGAAATGAAATAGGAACTCACAAAACAACGTAAGGCATACCCCATCTCACAAGGTGAAGATCGAAGTCAGGGTACTTGGCACGCATAGACTGCTCGGTCTCCCAAGTAGCATTTTCGTGGCCATGCCTCGACTATGACACCTTGACCATCCTTATGATCTTGTTCCTAAGAACCTTTTCCTTCTCATCAAGCACCGCAACTGGATGTTCCTCATACTCGAGACTAGCATCAAGCTCAATCTCATCTGGCTGCACGATGTTGGTCAGGTCACTGATAAACTTATGAAGCTATGAAATGTGGAAAACATCATGAACCCCCCCAACTCAATCGATCAGGCAAGTCTATATGAGACCTTCCCAACTCGCTCCACAATCTAGTAAGGTCCTATAAAACAAAGACTAAGCTTCTCACGTTTCCCAAACCGCCTCACGCCCTTCACGGGAAAAACTCAAAGGAATACAAAGTCACCCATCTCAAACTCCCTATAGCAGCGTTTAAGATCTGTGTAACTCTTTTGTCTGTCCTACACCTCCTTCATCCGACCTTGGATCAATCGAACCATCTTAGTTGTCTACTTAATCAACTCTGGTCCTAAAGTGATCTTCTCTGAGGAATCATCACAATACAATGGGGTACAAAATCGGTGTCCATATAATGTCTCGAGAGAGCTATACCGATCCTACAATGATAACTATTGTTGTATGAGAAATCGACTAAATCCAAGTGGTTCTCGTAAATGCCCTAAAAATCCAACATGCACGCTCTCAGCATGTCCTCAAGAGTTCGAATTGTCAGCTTTGTCTGTTTATCTGACGTCATATGCCAGGCTATACTCATACTGATGTGTGTCCCGAAGGCCTCCTGCACATCTTGCCATAATCTCGAGAGGAACCCGAAGTTTCAGTCTAATATAATATCTTTTAGTATCGTGAACCTCTTTACTACGTGCTAAACATAGGCCATAGTCAACTGTACCATACTCCAACTCAATATCGTTGATATGAAGACTACACTATTCGTCAACCGATCTACAATCACCCAGATGGTGTCTATACCTGTCGGGTATGGGGTAAGCCTGACACGAAATTCATCGCTATAGATTCCCACTTCCACTTAGGAGTCTCAAGAGGCTAAAGCAGTCCCATAGGTCTCATATTCTCCACCTTCACTCGCTGGCACGTGACACACCTCGCCACAAATTCAGCAACCTCCCTCTTCTTGTTGTTCCACCAATACCCCTTACTCAAGTCCCTATATGTCTACATTTTCCTAGGGTGTACTGAGTACAAAGTACTGGATCTCATGTGCCTCCTCAAGTATCCTCTTCTTTAAGTCATCACGACTTAAAGGTACACACCAATGATCTTTACACCAAACTACCCCTCTCACATCAACTTAAAAGTTGGGGGCTCCCCCAGCCTGTATCTTTGCCCTTAAACTGGCAATCTCAGGGTCCTGCATCTGGGCTACTGCAATCTCATCTAGCAAAGTAGGCGTCACAATCAAAGCACACAACCTCTGTTGTACACAATTTTGAATTTTATTCAGAATTTAAAGTCCTAAAAATGGGTAAATTTTTCTCGAATTAATTATTAAGGAATAATTAATTTTTGAAGAGCGGAAAAATTTTAACAATGGGAAGATATTTATTTTATTTTCCAGAAGGGAAATGAAATTTAATATTTCTGAACTTGGGGTCAAATTAAAGATTCCAAGAAGTTTGGGACTGAAATTGAAGTTCTATGATTTACTGGGGCCGAAATCAGAAATCCAGAGAGCTTTGGGGCCAATTTGGAAAATCCAGAAAGTTATGGGATTGGATCGGGTTTGAGGGAAAACCTTAGGGGCCAAATTATAATTTCCCCTAAATCAATTAATAAGGAATCCGGGACAGGCAGAACGAGGGACAGACGGACATTGTTTCTCTTCTTCAACTTTCGATTCCTCCCTTGAATCGAGAGTTGGAATCGAGAGTTGGGGGTGATCGAGAGATGGAATCGAAAGTTTTGTTCGATCTTGAAGTTGGATCGAAGGATATGAGGGCTGATCGAAAGATCTGTCTGAGGATCGAAAGATCTGAAGTTCGATCGAGAGATTGGAGGTGGATCGAAGGTTGGAGGCTCATTTAAGCAACCCCTTTGATCCTTGCTCCATTATTGTTCGGATTTGGGACTTGGTCTTTCTTCTTCTTTCGGCCGACAGTGAAGGTATAATGTCTAAACCCTAGTTCTTGATTTGGGGATCTTGGTGGGTTTGGTTCTTCTGATGGGTTCCGATGATGATCTTAGAATAAGATCTGAGGATTGTTTCTGTGTTGGTATCAGTTTCTGTGTGTCTGGTCTTGGTTACAGTATCAGTTTCTATTTCGGTTTTGTTGGGAATTTGGTTTTATTGCCCGATGAAGGTCGTCCGAGGGCTTGAACCCAATCGGTACTCATGTTGCCCCCAAATTCTTTTGGGTGTGGTAGCCGAGTAGATGCCGAGGGTGGTTATGGATGTTGGTTTTGCCGTGAGCTGTGTGTTGAATGTCTTTTCCAACCCTTTTGTTTCCCCTTCTAAATCCCTCACGGGATTGATGGTTTGGTTGGAGACATTAGGTTGGATGGGGTTGAGGCCGATGATGTTAGGGACCGAGACCGGTCTGAGGCCACCCCTTTGATCTCGGTTTGGTTTTGGCTCTGTTTGGAATCGGCAGTGTTCTTGTGTTCTTGGCTGTTCTTCATGTCCTTCTTGAATATGCAAAGTGTTCTTGGTTGTCTTTTTGGTTGATCTGTTTGATTCAGTGTAATCGGTAGTGGGCTGTTGTTTGTTCGGGCTTAATTAATAATTGCTAAGAAAACAGAATCCCGGTGGGCCTGGAATTGATTAATTGCTGTTGGGCCCTATTTCTTGGGCTTGACCAATTAATTATTCTGTTGGGCTCGATTGGACTGGGCCTTCGGGCCTGAATTAATTAACAGAAGCAGATCAGTGCAGTGGGTTGGATTGGGCCTGGACAGTAAAAATTGATTGGATCCAGTTTATGAATTCAGACGGCTGTTGGCTTGATTATGACTTAATCTCCATTAATTACTTTAATTAATTGGATTAAGGATTAAAGAGACATTAATTAATTAATTAAATGTTTCCTGCGATGATGAGAGGTATGGACTAGTGTTTCTTTACAGATACTACACTTGAAACATCTGAGCAGTAAAACAGAATTAATCGACAACCGATAAATATAATAATAATCCAAATGGATTATTATTTAATTTAATTGTCAGGTAACAATTAAATTAAGGACATTTTGAGTTGGATAATTGATTCAAGAATACAGATATCAGTCATTCGGGTTCAGGGTATCAGTGATCAGTTAACAGTGACAGATGTCAGTTATCAGTTTTGGGTTATCAGATATCGAGGATTCGAGATATTAGTCTGATTTCACGTCTTATTTTTATTTAATTATCCTGGACAATTTATTCATTGTCTAAGTCTTTTAAGACTAGTGGGAAGGATAATTAATTAGGGTTGTTCGCCTTGTAGGTAACCCAGTTGATAGCGGCAAATAGGACTTGCGTGTTTTCTTTTGCTGATCAAATATCAAGACTGTAGATAAAAACACTACCTGGGCATCCATAAGACCCGAATGAATTATGGAAGTGCCGAGTATCATTCGGCCGGGTAAATATAAAATATTGCTTTTAAATATAAATTATTTATTGCAATATTTATTTATTTATTCCCTTTCCAAGCAATTTAAATTGTTTATTTCTTGTTCATGCAAATTGTTTTGAAGTATTTATTTCCTATTATGGAAATGGGGTTTGATCTGCATTAGATCTTGTTAGTTGATTATGTGTTGTGCATTGTCATATGCATAATTAACCCTGCATGAACCTGTGATTATCTATAAGACTAAGCCTACTAAATACGGTCAAGTGATTCGTGATATCCTTGTATCGATTTAGAGACGGCAGAGATACAGACGAATTATACGGTTAACGAATTTCCTAATGCATCGCATTAAAAAACGTAATTACGTAAACCAGAACAAAGAGTGGCATTTCTTTTATAGCTTCTGGGGCGTATCCTCTTAAGCTTGGACCACTAAGGGAATTTAATTCCCACTTTTATACTGTCTTACTCAGGAGGGTAGCTCCCTTATACTGAGGTTTACCGGTAATTTAAGGATAGTTGGAGGAGGAAGTGTCGAGACCCCGACCTCTCTCTACTTTTGAGATGTGTACTAGCGGTTTCACGTATCTATCGATACGATCGGAGCACGCATTATAGTTCCTCTCATACTTAAACTGGGATCGCCACTGGACTGTTACGTCGATTGGGTGATTCCATCCGTGCAGAACTGTTGGTTGCTCCTAGTTAGATTTTAAGGAGAAATCAAACACCAAGTGGGGTTATTGATTTATCCAGACCACTCTTTCTTTTCAGTTATTAAGTTCCCCGACTTGTGGAGTACGCTAAGGGGTCTTCTCAAACGGGTGCTATGCACGTGATATTGGACTCCTGAGATGTACCGCGAGTTGAGTCGAGGGCTTAATAACTAACCATGTGTGGAGTCATGGCTAGCAGCCTCCGTGCAAGCCCCACATGGCACTGTTGAACTCGAGAGGGTTCAGGTGTTGCATGTTGCAGGAGTTTTAAATCATGATTTTAAGCTGCCGCCTATCTCTGTTTCAGCTCGTGCATTCATAAAGCATTTTCACGTAAACTAGTTGCATCAATTATCTTGATCAACCAGTTGGATTTTCACGTATGGAGGTGTTACCAACTCGGACGCATATTCGTTTATTCATATGCTTAAGTTGTTGGTAGATGTTTCATACTTAGTCTCGCGACTAAGGATGCTATTTATGCATCGCAGGCTTGGAAGAGCAGGGGGACATACCTCCAGCTCAGTGATACGGGATTCGAGTTACTACTCGATGGGTTTCCTATGTAAGGATGAGAGAACCACTTGTTAGTAATGTCTGTGCTAACATTGCTTTTGGTTGCAGGATTTAATTTCTGTTCTCTCGAACCCGTGTAATTTATTTTGAATCAGCTTGTATCTAAATGGCTGAGTCCCGGTGTGGGACAATACAGTACTTTTGGAATGTAATAACTTATGTTTTATATTATTCTGTTTTTACGTGTTTATTCCAAGTATGATAGCGGGGATCGGAGGGGACTTTGCTTCCTAAAAATCCCGCGATTCTGATAGGATGAGATAATTAAGGAGCCTGAGCACCGAGCTTAAGTTGGGATTAGGCGTAGAATCTCAGTTTAAGTTAGGTGTGGCGGTAACGTTTCCTAATTACGGAAATTGGGGCGTTACATCTGTGGCTCGATACCCAAACAAATTAGCTCAATCCCTATATCCAATAGGTCCTACCTCCACGTTGGGGCTAGCCTCAACGCACCAAGTACATGTTTACCCTTTTTGCTCAAAGCATCAGCTACTCAGTTTGTCTTCCCTTCGACGTACTGTATATCAGTGTCGTAGTCCTACATCAACTCAAGCCATCGGGCTCCCTGCCACTCATGTGATTCGCTGTATACACGCACTTCATATTCTTGTGATCCGAGTATATCTTGCACTTCTCTCTATATAGAAAGTACCTTCAAATCTTCAGTGCATGGACCACTGCTGTAAACTCAAGGTCATGAGTCAGGTAGTTTTCCTCGTGAGGCTTCAAATTGCTTCGAGGCAATGGCGATCACTTGTCCATGCTATAGCAAGATGCAACCCAACCCTTGATGTGATGCATCTGTAAAAATCTCATACTTACCTAAATCATCTGGTGGAACAAGACCTGGGGCCTCAGTAACACTCTTCTTCAACTTCTGAAAGGCATTCGCGCACTCACTATCTCACTTGAACTTTACATCCTTCCTCAACAATCAAGTCATCGGCCTCGTGATGCTCGAGAAGCCATCAATGAAATGACTGTAGTAGCCCACTAATCCAAGAAAACTCTGAATCTCGCTCACATTCTTAGGGGTCTCCCACTGCAAGACCATCTCAACCTTTGCTGAGTCCATTGACACCTCGACTCCCGAAATAATGTGTCCTAGGAAAGAGATTCGTCTCAACCAAAACTCACACTTTGAGAGCTTAGCATAAAGCTAGTGCTCTCTAAGTGTGGTCAGAACTGTTCTCAAGTGCCCCTCATGGGCCTGTGCATCCGGCGAGTACACGAGTATGTCTTTGATGAACACCACAACGCACCTATCTAATAAAGATCTGAAAATTCAATGTATCAAGTCCACGAATACCGCTAGCGTGTTGATCAGTCCGAAAGGCATGACCGTGAACTCTTAGTGGCCATATCTCATCCTGAAAGTTGTCTTAGCCCTATCAGTCTCGGTCACTTGAATCTGATAGTACCCGGATCGAAGATTAATCTTCGAAAACATGTTGGCACCTCTCAACTGATCGAACAAGTCATCAGTGCATGGCAAGGGGTATCTGTTCTTCACCGTCATCTAGTTCAAACCTCTATAATCGATGCACATGTGAAGACTGTCATCCTTCTTCTTCACAAATAGAATGGTCGGTGAACTACTCAGCCATATATAACCCTTCTCCATCAACTCTAACAACTGCTTGTTCAATGCCTTCAGCTCAGTTGGAGCGATATGGTACGTGGCCTTAGGCAACGGAACGGTATCAGGCATAATGTCTATCGTAAAATCTATCTCACACTGAGGGGGAAAACTAGGAATCTCATCTAGGAATACATCGGGGGAAAGTTAGACATAATAGAAATGGAACTAAGAGTAGGCTCAGTTGCCTCGGTGTCCTGAACTGAACACAGAAATCAGGGTAACCACCTTCGAAGCATAACACCATACACCGCTAGGATACAATCCTAATATCATGCTAGAATGAAATAGGACGATGGGAAACATAGGTACCTATCGGGTTCCGGAATGAAATGCGTGGGATCCCGCAATCCAGATGCACCATGGTATCTCGTCAACTAATCCATGCCCAAAATTGAGTCAAAATTAGCCAAACCGAAAAGCACGAGGTCAACCCTAAATTTTGGGCCCTCAATCAAAACCACATCATCATCCAGCAGTGCATTGCACTCAACGATCTCACTAGACGGCAAGGAGATTGTCATCCGATAGGGTGTCATAGGCCTTAACCAATGTTGCCTTACAAACTCGAAGGTAACAAAAGAGAAAGTCGCCCAGGAATAAAGAAGAATAAAGGCTGGATGTGAGGAATAGGAAAGGTACCTAAGGCATTGCAACAATAATAAGCCTAGTCCCAAAACATAACAGAATAACCCAAGTACGCAGAATAGGAAACGTGAAAATTAAAGACCAAAGCTAACCCGTACCTACCATCACGCCCTCGTGCTGCTCAACATCTGCTACAACGACAACATTCAGATGGTCCCCACGGCCCACATGACCCCGTTGGCCCCTATTACCTGGCACGATAGCTCAACACTGACCTCCCTGCTGTGCATGACCTAACTGAAGGCACTCATCACGGCGGTGTCCCTCCTCCTGACAATGCCAACAACAAGGAATGCAAATTGATACAGGGGCACATCCATCACCATGCCCTTTACCTCCAACCTGACCCCCGCCTTGACCCCCAGCGACCTCAGAGTTCCTACAGCCCTATCTTATTGGGCCTTCCCCATGTCTATCATGGCCCAGTATAGTCTCACGCTCATTCCTCTTACGGAGAAAGCCTCGATGCTCATCAGCGTTCGAACGCTCAACAAATATGGCCTGGTTATAGGCCCGGATAACTCAATGTGGCCAATAAATTTGTAACCCTTCCAAATGAAATAGTTCAGTCCATGAATAAACTTCTGGGCCTACACGAGCCCAATCGGAGTGACATCTAGAGCTAATCTCTCAATGAATCTCTCATAATACGTGGCCACACTCA
>MAYD01566357.1:0-12402 GCA_001909325.1 Ruellia speciosa
GCGAGGAAAAAATGTTCGTCGCCCACGGGCGAGGAATTTTGTGTTCGTCGCGCGTGTTCCTCGCCCGTACGGCATTTTTTTTGTAGTGATATAAATACATAAAGTAGAATGCATATGATGCATGAATCATAACATACACCTATTTAGCTTAAATGCAGCACATAAACTGCCTAGCATGCTCTACCTGCTGGGGCTCGTTGGCCAATTCTGGATCGCCCCAGGTGTAATACCTAGTATTATTGAACCGAGTTTAGACCAGAACAACGAAATTTGAACTGGAAGTAACCGGACAAATAAAATTTGACTTGGAAGAAGTTAGATTTAGAACTTGAAAGAAACCTAGGGATCCAATTGAAAATTTCAATAATATTTTGGGCTGACTTAGATAAAATTTACATGAAAATCTTAATTAATTAAAATTATTTAAAATAGGAAATACAAAGAAATTGGGCTAAGGAATTTGAAAGCCAGCTTCCTGGAGCATGTTCATGTTGACAGGTTTCGAAAGGGACAGAAGCTAAGACTCATCTTAAAAGGCTTAAAAATAAGTTAAGTATGGAGAAGAAAATGGAGTCTGAAGACAGTGAGTGGTGTTTCAGTACCTCAGCTAAGCTTTTCAAAACTTGAAGTGCTAACTTTTAGGATGGGAGGAGGTTAACTTAAAGCGTTTCGAAACCAGGAGTCAACATTTCGAAATTGAATGATAGCGTATCGACACTAGAAAGTTAGCTTGAGATACGTTAACTTGGAGCTGAGAGTTAACTTTGGAAGGAAAGGAAGTGAAGTTTGTGGGACCCACTGTGCATGGGAAAGTTAACAAAGGAAAGGAGGCTAGCTTTTCGAAACTTAATGCTAGCTTTTGGTAGTGTTTCAAAACTGAAAGTTAGCTTATGTCAGCTTTTTGAGACTTTAAGTTAGCTTTTGAGGGTTATGAGTTAACTTTCAGCCTTGGGATTTTGTTAGGTTTTATTACTGTTGGCGTTGGCGTTGGCGTTGGCGTTGGCTTCAGAAGTAAGACTCAAGGGCAAATTGGACTTGTATCATTTAGGTGTATAAATACACAAGTTAGGGTTTGTTTACTCATTTGCAACCCTACAAGTTTTCAGTGTATTCTTCAAGTTGGAGGAACAGCCCTAGTTCTTCAATGCTCACGAACCGTTTCACTAAGGAGAAATAGGAGGAAAATTTCTTCAAACTTGGATACATCTTCTTCTTGCCAATGTGAAAATTTTAACAGGTTCCATTCTGCATTTTAATGTGCCTGGATTTTTGGGCATTATTTGTAATACCCCGTATTACTAAATTAGATTAAGAGTAATTAATCGGATTAATTAATCACATTTTTTGGCCTAATTTAAATTTTTGGGATTTATTAATTAATTGATAAGAAAATTAATTTAAATCCTGAGGGCGACAATTAGTAATCTGAATTTTATTAAATTAAATAAGTTCAGATGGTGACATTTAGTAAATGGTGTAAAGTGTTATTTTGTAAATTGGCAAACACGTTTTTATAAGTGTTACACGACTTCAGTGGGGCCCAACAAGAATGAATGGAAATGAATCAAGAATTCGATTAAGGCAACCCTTCGGAATTAAGGCAATAGTAGCGGATTTCAGGTAACATGTAGCGGAATTTCCGCAACCTTGAAGTTGCGAAAATGACCAAAGTTGCGGAAAACAAGCAGAGTTGCGGAAATCTGCCAGAAAGCTAAAGTTGCGGAATTTCTCACGAATTGCCTGAATAATCCATTTTTGTTCTCCTTTACCCCAAGTCGCGGAATTGCCTCCAATCCTGAATCAGAATTTCTTCAAGTTTATAATTTTATTTCCCCATATTTAAATCCTTCTATAAATACCCCCATTTCCACAACTAGGGTTTGCTTTATTCACTTGTCTTCCTCAGCAAACCCAGCTGTCATTTTCCTCTGCGAAAATATTTTCTCCTTCAAAATCTGTGGAATTTCTTCTCAAGCTCCAACAAGCATTTTTCTTCTTCGTGTGAGGTATATCCCTTTTATCCCTTCATTTTGATATCTGCCGCAACATAACACCTTGTTCTGCATTAATATTCTGAAAATGAATAACCCGCTATTATCATGTCCTTTATTCAACAAAGTGTAAAAACCCACTTATTATTTATGTTGTGTATGAAATATGGTAGGAAAACATATTTTATCACATTCCATAATTTTTTATTGGATCAAACTGGGCATTTTGGAGATGAACATTTTGAAGGTTTCATGAACTGGATGAATATTCCTTGAATTTGAACTTGAGCATTGTTATTTGCCTTAGATAATTTTGAGTTTGAAATCCATAATATGCCAAGGATACTCACGTCATGGCCCTGTAGACATGCTGTAACACCCCAATTTCCATAAACTGGACACGTCACCGCCACACCTAACTTATCATGGAATCTAACCCTAAAGCCCACAATAAGCTCGGTTAAAGGCTAAACATAATCTCATCCTATCAGGAAAATACTGGACTTTCCGTAAACAAAGTCCCCATACGATCTCAGCTCATACTTGAATAAAACTGGGAACACATAGTGCGATAAAATAAAATAAAATTATTACAGGCCGAAGTGTCAAAGTACTTGTCCCACACCGGGACTCGGCTATTCAATACAAGCAGATGAATATTTACATTAGTTCAAAATCAAAATAAAAGTCTTCACGGCGTTTCAACACCTGCAACAAAAAAGGTTAGGACGAGGCATAACAAAAGGGTTCACTCGTCCTCACAAAACCATCAGGTGGTAACCTGATCCCCTAACATCACTGAGTCGGAGGTGCGTCCTCACGACTATCACATTGACCTGAGATGCATCATATAGCACCATTAGTCGCAAGACTAAGTATGGAAAGACATACAATACAAGTAAGCAATCCGTACAATCATGAGACATCGTGGGCAATATATCCATAAATATTGGCCACGAGTCAAGTTAAAATTATACAACAGGCATAAGTTCATAAATCATGTGATGAAATGCATAACTTCAAAACGAGTAAGCAATGAGCAGCTTAAATTCATAGTTCTGAAAATCATGCGACAAGTAACACCGAGTCTCCTAAACATGGCGGAGATCTAGGCGCTATACGTATTTATTATTGGAACTGCTAGCTAATTTATACGCATAGTTAACATTTGCCTCCACACGAACCACTTGTGGCACAGCTCAGGACACCATCAACCCGTACAATGCGGACAACCCCCACATAGCGTGCTTTACGAGTGCAGGAATATCAAATGTGTCATGAGTGGAAAAATCATGCATTTGCGTACGATAGTTGAGGACAGACGGAATCACCCAATCTAAATGTCCGGACTGAGGTAGCATCAACAGGTATGAGAGGGAACTTAATTCATGAGTTCACACTCTCACGCTGCTCTTAAATCACCGGCAAACCTCATGTAAGAGGAGCTACCCCCGATGAGTAGAACAGAACATCATAAGGGACTCACTAAATTGCCCAAAGCTTAAGGCGATCAACCCGAAAGCTTAGTCCACTCAATCTTTCACTTTACATTTTTACATCTTTTAGGGATGCAATAGTACGTAATTAATCATCATTGGGTTATCACTTGAAGTGCCAATAGCCATACGGCAGGCTTAATAAATTGCATGCGATATCAATTTCATAATATGGTCATTTATGCAATATGACAATCAAGGCACATAAACACGTAATAAGGATCATATCAATCATATAGAAGATTGCATAAATAATTAAAGGCACGTATAATAAATCATGACATGCATTTTAATTTAAATTTACCCGACTGAATAATAATCGGTACTTCAGGAATTAGGTGGGACTTATGGTTGCCCGATGTATGCTTCCATACCTTAATCAACAATCTTCTAATACTTGACTTTAAAAGAAATCAACACGAAACGAGCTAACGGCTGCTGGTGTCGGGTACGGGTTCACCTACGAGGCGAAACAACATTAATTATCCGGTCGAATTAGTCGAGAAAACTTAGACAATATTTAATATAGTCTAGGATAATTAATCATCTTAGTTGGGTTTAAAAGGATCTTAAGTCCAAGCCCATGAATTAATTCAAATCCATAGAATTAATTAATTTCACATCAAGCCCAAAAGGCCCAATTCCATCATTCTTTAATCCATGAGGCCCACATTATTTTTTTCATGGCCCAATCCGTAGTCTTGTAAGCCCATTATCACAAGTCCTCTAATGGCTTATTTTAATATTCCAAAATGTGTTAGTGGGAAAATCCATGTTTCCCACTAACAACTCTTCCACCAACTCTTAATGGATCAAATCATCATATCATTCAAGAACATTTTGAAGGTCATGAAGAACATCAAGAGTATGTCCAAAATTCTTAAGTCTTGTAATCATATTTCTAATTGAAACTGCCTCTGGACTTTTGCGTCGTTTGGGTGATTTCAACCGTACAGGACTCTAGTTCATCTCAATTGGTTCATTTCTTTAAGGAGAAACCAGGTAACCAAGTGGGGTTCTTAACTATTCATTCCACTCTTTAGATTGCTAAGTTCCCATATTTGTGGAGTACGCTAAGTGGGGGCTATCAGATCGTGATACAGGTGTCATAAGTAGTGTCCTGAGTTGTACTGTAGGTTGAGTCGAGGGCTTAGTGATTAACCATGTGTGTAGTCATGGCTGGCAGTTCCGTACATGACACACATGGCACCCTTTGAGCTTGTGTATGTGGATCTGGCAGGGGGTTCAGGGTGTTGCTTGTTGCATAAGTTTCAATGCACGATTTTAAGCTTTTATTGCTTATTCGGTTTTAACTTGTGCATCTGTCTAGCATGTTTTTTACCTTGTGCTTGTTGCATTGCTTTTAAAATCAACCAGTTGGTCGACATGTATGGAGGTGTTGTCAACTCGGACTGCATGTTTATCTTTGCTTAACCTGTTGGTGTGTATTTCCTACTTAGTCTTGCGACTAACAATGCTGCTTCATGCATCACAGGTGGATGTGACTCTCTGGAGGATGCACCTCCGACTCAGTGATTAGTGGAATCGAGTTACTACTCGATGGGATTCTTTTTGGGTCGTCGAGATAATCTTTTGACGATATTGCATGTCCTAACCTCGTATTTGGATGAATGGTTTATCTTTTATTTCTCTTGAACCTTATGTAATTTATTCGTAACCGGCTTGTATTAAATGGCTGAGTCCCGGTGTGGGACATGACTTTTGATACTATAGGTTGTAATAACTTCTAATGATTTATGAATTCCGCATTATGTGTTATTTATTTCGAGTATGATGGCGGTGATCAAAGGGGACGTTGCTTCCTGAAATCTCGCAACTCTGATAGGATGAGATGATTAGGTGAGCCTGAGCACCGAGCTTACTCTGGGATTAGGGTTAGATCCCAGGGTAAGTTAGGTGTGGCGGTAATGTGTTCTGATTACGGAAATTGGGGCGTTACATTATGTTTATCGCATTATGTGTTATTAATTCCAAGTATGATGGTTGCGATCAGAGGGGACATTGCTTCCTGAAATCCAGCAACTCTGATAGGACTAGATAATCAAATTAGCCTGAACACTGAGCTTACTTTCGGATTAGGGTTAGAACCCCTCGGTAAGTTAGGTGTGGCGGTGATGTGGCCGGTTTATGGAAATCGGGGCGTTACAAGTTGGTATCAGAGCGTATATGCTCTAGTACTTGGAATAAAATTTGAAAACCCAATGTGTTATGTGAAATAAAACTTGTCTAGAACTTAAGCCTGAGCCAAGGGGGTCTTTCTTTTGTTCCTCTGCTTGCTTATATGGTTGATGTGTGACTGAAAGTTGGTGCCACTGTGGTGTTTGCCCTTCCAAAGGTAACTTAATTGGGTCGCTAGGCACTGTCGAGCATTCCGTTGTTTTTGTGTAGATGCCGCCTAGGAGAGGTAGACCAGCTATTGTGTGGGATGAGGTACCCATGGTTGATGATCAAAGGGCCAGTGGGGCCGAGAATGAGGAAGAGTCAGTGGGAAATGTTCCTCCTAGGGCTCGTATAGGGGCTCAAAGAGGGGCTGCGAATCAGCCTGAGGTGCCTGAAGCACCAGCTATGGACCAGTTTGCTCAGTTTATGACGTTTGTGAACAAAATGTAACATCCCGAGCTCACTGGCCGACGCGCGGTCGAAGGCGCGGTCGGTGAGGACCGCTCGAGGTGGACCGCACAGCCCACAGGGGCGGATTTTGGGCTTCGGCCCATTTCGTGTCTGATAATACATCCAACCCTAGTCTGATTTCTCTCATTTCCTACAGGAGAGGTTACTAGGTGGCGCCCTATCCTTGTGTTTCTCTCAATTCCCTTTTTCCAAACCTTTCAATCGAAGCATTCGAGTGGTTCTAATCCGATCAAGGGTGCGAGGTGAGTCCGTTCATTTGTTTCCATCTGATTTTTTTGGAAGGGGAACGGATGTTGATGTCGTTTTTGGGATTATTAGGTTTCTTGTGCCGTCGGGAGAACTGACGGGGTTCCTTTTCGTTTCGAGGCTCGTTAGTTGGGAGAAAACGCTCTACGGACATAAGGCAAGGGTTTACAATGCTTTTTGGTCATTAATTTCCGTTCCATGATGAATCAAATGTAGGTTCGGATTGTTCGTAACCGCGCGGTCAGCGTAGACCGCACGCCATGGACCGAGGAATGTGAGTGAGATTCACAGTTTCTTGGGATTGGTGGAGTATTATCGCCGTTTCATTGATGGGTTCTCGAAGATAACACAGCCGATGACTAGACTGTTGAGGAAGGACATCAGGTTCCGATGGGATGGAGAGTGTGAGAGTGCTTTCGAACAGCTCAAGAGGGCAGTGACTGAGGCTCCAGTGTTAGTACTACCAGATGATTCGGGCGAGTTCGAGGTTTACACAGATGCTTCCCATAGGGGATTGGGTTGTGTGTTGATGCAGCATGGTAGAGTCATCGCATTTGCTACTTGACAGTTGAAACCACTTGAGTCGAACTATCCTACACATGACCTGGAGATGGCTGCAGTGGTTCATGCTTTGAAGATTTGGCGACACTACCTGTATAGGGCCAAGAGTAAGATCTTTTCCGATCACAAGAATCTGAGATGTTTGGATACGCAAGAGCATATGATTGGTCGATAGAGGAGGTGGTTGGAGTTTCTGCAGGATTATGACACTGACATACAGTACATCGAGGGCAAGGCAATCAGGGTGGCTGATGCGTTGAGTAGGAAGAAGCACCATACAGTGGGATCGTTGGTGATGGCCACGGAGTTGAGGAGGGAGTTTAGGAGGATGGAGATCGTGTTGATGCCTCGTGGTGGTGTTAGACAGTGTGTGCATGCCATGGTGGCTGCTCCTTCGCTTTTGGAGGAGATTGCTAAGAGTCAGAGTGGGGATGAGGAGATGGCGACTCTGAGGTCGAAGATTCAGTTGGGGCGAGCGCTCGAATTTCGAGTAGATGCTCGATGGATTCTGCATTGTAGAGATCGGTGGTGCATACCTGGTGCACGCAAGGACTTGAAGGAGAGAGTGATGGGGGAGGCTCATAGTACGCAATACTCGATTCATCCAAGTGTGACCACAATGTACAAAGACATTCGACAGAATTACTGGTGGAACAACATGAAGAGGGATGTTGTGGAATTCGTGGCAAGGTGCGCGACTTGTCAGAGAGTCAAGGTCGAGCATATGTGACCTATGGGATTACTACAACCTTTGGACATTCCCGAGTGGAAATGGGAATCGATATCGATGGACTTTGTGACAGGATTGCCTAAGACTAGGCGAGCCATGGACACCATCTGAGTTGTTGTGGACAGATTGACCAAGTGTGCGGTCTTCATTCCTATGAAACTGAACTGGAGTATGGAACAGTTGACTCGAGCATATATCCAGCATGTAGTGAGGAGACTCGCGGTTCTTGTCTCACTTTTGGAAGGAGGTTCAGAAAGCCTTTGGGACTCAGATCAGTATGAGTACAGCTTGGCATCTTTAGTCGAATGGACAGACGGAGAGGACGAATCGCACCTTGGAGGACATGCTTCGGGCATGTATGCTGGACTTCCAAGGTAGTTGGGAAGATCGATTGGATTTAGTGGAATTCGCGTACAACAACAGCTATCAGTTGAGTATCAAAATGGCTCCTTTTAAGGCGTTGTACGGACGTCGATGTCGTACTCCCTTATGTTGGGATGATCCTTCGGATAGGATCGTGTTGGGTCCGGAATTATTGGAGCAGACAGCCGAATTAGTGAGGATTATTCAGGGTCGATTGAAGGAAGCGCAAGACCGGTAGAAGAGTTACGCGAACCTCGGGCGAAGGGACTTTGAGTTCGAGGTCGGGGACTTGGTTTTATTGAGGGTGTCACCTATTAGAGGCGTGAGGATGTTTGGCATAAAAGGCAAGTTGAGTCCTCGTTCCATAGGTCCTTATGAGATTACAGAAAGGGTTGGGAAGGTGGCGTATCGGCTGGCATTGCCGATGGAGGTTGGACGAACTCATGATGTGTTTCACATCTCCCAACTTAGGAAGTTTGTGGCTGACCCTAGTAAGATCATTCAAACCGATGAAGTTGAACTGGATGAGTCCCTGGAGTATGAGGAGCATCCGGTGATGATTCTGGATGAGAAGGAAAAGGTGTTGAGGAATGAAACCATTCGAATGGTCAAGGTGTTATGGTCGAGACATGGCATCGAGGATGCCACTTGGGAGACGGAGGAGGCTATCAAAGCCAAGTATCCGAATCTTGACCTTCATGTTTCCACTTGAGGTAATTTCTGATCCGACTTGTTCCCTTTGTTTTCATTTCGAGAACGAAATGTCCCTAAGGGGGGAGGATTGTAACATCCCAAGCTCACTGGCCAACGCGCGGTCGGAGGCGCGACCGGCGAGGACCGCGCGGCCCACAGGGGCGGAGTTTGGGCTTCGGCCCATTTCGCGTCTGATTATACATCCAACCCTAGTCTGATTTCTCTCATTTACTGCAGGAGAGGTTATTAGGTGTCGCCTTATCCTTGTGTTGCTCTCAATTCCCTTTTTCCAAACCTTGCAATCGAAGCATTCGGGTGGTTCTAATCTGATCAAAAGTGCGAGGTGAGTCCGTTCATTTTTTTCCATCAAATTTTTTTTGGAAGGGGAACGGATGTTGATGTCGTTTTTGGGATTATTATGTTTCTTGTGCCGTCGGGAGAATTGACGAGGTTCCTTTGCGTTTCGAGGCTCGTTAGTTGGGAGAAAATGCTCTACGGACATAAGGTAAGGGTTTACAATGCTTTTTGGTCATTAATTTCCGTTCCGGGATGAATCGAATGTTGGTTCGAACTGTTCGTAACCGCGCGGTCGAGCGCGCGGTCGGTGTAGACCGCGCGCCATGGACTGCGGGAGGTCCAGTCGTGCTGGAGCATACGCGGTCGAGAGGGGCGCGGTCCCCTAGACCGCGCCAAAGGCCACATGCCTGGAAGACTTGTTCTGCATGTTCTGTTTCTTTCCTAATCTTCTTCTTAGCTTGACTTTAGCTATGTAATCTTGAATGATATGTTATACCCATGTATGGGAATGCTAGACAAAGACTTTAGGGAACCTGTGAGAAATGCCTGACATTTGTTGGAACCTTGAACTAGGTTGTTGAATTACACACATGAGCTTTAGTATCTTATAGCTTGGGAAAACTTGGCATGCTAGCCTGGGTGAATAGGTTGTGGGATACTTGTTAATTATATGGCGACTTATATGCATGATAATCGCATGTGCCTATACGTGGCTGTGGCAAGCCTTTGCTTGAGTTGAGCATGTTGATGATATGAGGTATTGCATTATATGCAGGTAAAGGCATGTTCTTGGTTGCATTTCCAACATGGCGGTAAAGGCATGTTGGTGGTCTCATTGCACCCTTGCTATGGCAGTAAAGACATACCTGTGGCTCATTTGCATTTTGGGCTTGGCAGTAAAGTCATGACCCTGGATTTTATCTGCCGGTAAAGGCAGGAGTTTAGGATGCTGGTAAAAGTAGTAGGTAGGAGCCGGCCTAGGCACGAAATTACATTGCATTTCATATAGGTTAGGTAGGTGTATGTTAGGTCATGCATCATGTACATAAGTGTGATTTATGTGGTTGAAGCACCGGTATGGGACGATGTGATGTTGCTTATTATTACCTGCTCTTATCTGCTTTATATTATTTAATTGTTCAGTTTTCCTTTACATTTGTATGCCCTTACTCAGTACGTCGTACTGACCCCTTTACTTTCCTTTTTTATAGATCCTCACGGAGGCGCAGCTGCACAGTAGGGGTTTGGGGTGAGAACAGACCTAGTGTAGACTGCATCTGTTTTATTCTATTGTTTTACCTGCTTGTTTATTCGTGTGATACTATGGGACTCAGATAGTATTACTTCTATGTTGGTGTGGTTTTGTTGGTAAGCCGGTTTGACTGAATTAGGGCGGTGATGCCCGGATATGTTGGATATGGATCTTTTGTCTTAGTTTTAATGCATAATTGGTTATTATGGTTTATCTTGTTATTTCTCTCGCTTTCGCATGGAAGACTTAATCAAGATAATGAAACCTTTAATTGTTTATGTGCTCTTGCGTGTTGTAACCTGGCCTTGTATCAAGGATTCTAAGTTAACTGGCCAATAGCTTAGATGAATTGATACGGCAGTAGCGTTTTCGAAATGTTGAAATTTCGGAACGTTACACAAAATGAATCGAGAAACGGTTGTGAACCCTTTTAAGGAAGTGTCGAGAACGAATCCTCCTCAGTTTTTCGGAAGTACTGACCCAGCCGAACTTGAAAAGTGGCTAAGCAGAAATGATGGTGCCTTTCGGGTTGCAAAATGCCTAGAGGACCAAAAGGTGGACATTGGAGTCCATTACCTTGATGGTGAAGCCCGCAGTTGGTGGGACACAGTGAAAGCTGATAAACAGAATGATGCAGCATATAACTGGACACGATTTGTGGCTGATCTGAAGGCTTGATTTTACCCAGGTTTCATGCGAAAGATAAAAGTAATGGAATTTGAAAGCTTGAAAATAACTAAGGGAATGTCAGTGGCAGAATATCACGCCAAATTCACCGAGTTGTCAAAGTACCTGCCAGAAAGGTGTAAGACTAGTGAGTACTTGGTGGATCATTTTGAGGGTTGATTGCTCCCGTATATCCGGAATGTGGTGTCGACTCTTGGTCTGACTTCTGTACAAGAGATGTATGAAAGGGCTACCAATCAGGCAAGAAGGTCTGACTAGTCCTACTAGGAAAGGATTAAGGAGGAGCAGAAGAGGATAAAGCACAAGGGCATTGTTATTCTGGACGCCTAACCTATCCGATCTGTGAAACCTTGGGAACGGAAAGAACAGTTCTTTCAGAACCGCAAACCGAATCAGAATCAGTCCAAGGGGAAAGGAAAAGTGATTCAGTCAGAGGGGTCAAAGACCCGTTGCAGGAGATGTGGCAAGAGCCATTACGGGTTCAAATGTGATGGGACTCCAATTGTCAGCTTCAACTGTGGACAGGAGGGGCATGTGACCAAGTTTTGTCCACACCCTCCTAAGCAGAATATCGTACGGACCCCTCAGTAGAGAACTTTACAGGATAAAGGAAAGCAGATTATGCAGACTCCAACCAACAGACAGGGAGGTCGGTTGAATGTGATGAACAAAACTGAGGCAAAGGGCCGCGCAGATGTTATAACCGGTACTTTCTCGATCTTTAGTAAACCTGCTTTCGTTTTGTTTGATTCTGGAGCATCGTGTTCTTTTCTTTCTTCTCGTTATGCTAGTACCTATGGTTTAATGCCAGCCTTGGACATTAGAACAGTAGTAGTATTACCATCAAGAGAGACCATACCTTGCACCAAGTTGCATAAGGATGTACCCATATAGGTTAGAGGGACAGATTTTCTAGCAGATTTGATCGACTTCCCATTGACAAATTTCGACGTTGTATTGGGCATGGATTGGTTGACACGATACAAGGCTCAAATTGACTGCCAGAACAGGAAATTGACATTAAGAAGACCAAAAGGATGAAGGGTGACTTATCGCCAACACCTTAAGGAACCATCTACTATAATACCCCAAAAATTTGAACTAGAAAGTTTGAGATACACCTTAGAATTTTATGAGTCGAGATAAAGAAAATTCGAGTTGAGAAAGAATTATAACCCAAAAATTTTAATTTATTCCTTAAGAGAGGTATAAAAATAATGGGAAGATATTTAATATTTATTAGGCTTGATGAATTAATCGTTCAAAGAGGAATTTAATTCGGCCTGAGTAAAATATTATACAATCTAAAAATATTTCATCTAGAGAAATAGTTAAATTATCGAGAAAGAGAATAAGTCTCAATAGGTAATAAGGTACCTTAAGCAAATTAACCAATAAAATAGAATAATTATTGAGTTTTGAATGGGCGCTTGT
>MAYD01566397.1:0-11661 GCA_001909325.1 Ruellia speciosa
ATATTTCATTACACAAGCAAATGGGTCTTTCTTTCCCATTATTTATTCATAACAAAAAGGGTCTTCCTTCTCCAAATATTTATTCATAACAAAAGTGTCCCAAAAACACTGTTTGATGTAAAAGTCAAGTATATTTATCAAAGACATTTTAAAAGTTGGGAATCATTCTTACAAAACATCAGGGCATTTCCATTGAATTCCCCAAAGTCCCAATATGCCATCAAAACCATAAATCAAGTTTAAACAAAAGAAACTCCCATTATACAACATCGAGACACTTCCACTAATTTACCCAAAGTCCCAATATGTCATCAACACAAGTCACAATATGCCATCAACACCATAAATCAAGTTTAAACAAAAGAAACTTCCATTATACTTCCACAACATCAAGACACTTCCATTAATTTCCCCAAAGTCCTGATATGTCATCAATACCATAATCAAAATTTAATTAAAAATCTTATTCCAAGAGTTAGCAAAAATCCATTTTTGGCCATCAAGCATTTCATCCCATCGATAATTTCAAAACCCATTTCCAATTCCAATTTCATATAATATAACACCACTTAGCAAATTAAAACCACATCCATAACAATAAATAATCCCTAAAATATTGAACAAGAGGGAACAACATAAACATAAATCCAATACCACGAGAGGCCGGGAGCAAACCCGCCGGCCTAGGCCGCTCGCACAAGCGAGCGGCTTAGCCCAGCCCCAGCAGTAACGGCGCCATTGGCTAGATAGGGGCAGCTGGGGCGCTGTCCCTCCCCCCAACCCCAGCCTCTGCCTCAAACCCCCCTCCCCCCAAGAAAAACATACCAGCCCAATCCTAATCCTTACCTCAATCAAAGGTTGGGTACCCCCCACTCCTTGAATAGCATAAGAAAATTCATCCTTCAAGCTCCACCTTCAAACCCAACAACACCAACAAGAACTTCAACAAAAAATCTTCCAACCCAAAAATTCCACCTCCCAACATCCCAAAAATCTAAAAATAGAAAGGGAAAAGAATCATTTAACTCACCATGGGAGTGCACCCAGTTGCTTTCTCTTCAAGCCCAAGCTTCTTTAACGGGGGAAATCTTCAAAAAGTGGAAGAAAGGAGAATTGTGAGGTAGGGGAGAGTGAGAGAGTTAATGTGAGAGAGAGGGCGCAGGGGGAGGGGGGAGTGAAAAAGAATATGGGCATTGGGCCACTCTCATACCCACATACTTACATCTCTAATTGGGTCAAAAGGAAAAAGGCCCAAACCAAAAAAAATTACTCTAAAACTCTACCAGGCCCAATTGCTCTGATTGTGATTAATTAAATTAAAACCAAGTCATTACATCCTCCCCTAGGATATTTCGTCCCCAAAATTAAAGACTATACGATAAGGTAAGAATAAATAGAAGCAAGACCATAACTAACTCATACCTCAGTCCTCATGTTGAATATCAAAGTATGGATAGCGTGATTGCATCGCCTCGATGGTTTCCCACGTCGCATCCTCGCGCCCGTGGCTTAACCCACAATATTTTCACCATCGTCATTGTCTTGCTTCTCAACTTCCTTTTTTTTGTATCCAGACAGCTACTGGCCATTCCTCGTACTCAGGGTTGGAGTCCAACTCCACTTCATTTGGCTGGATAATCTTTGTAGAGTCGGCAATGAACTACCTCAACTAAGAGATATGAAACACATCGTGCACGTTTTTGACATCTGCGGGAAGAGCCAGTTTTTAGGCCACCTTGCCTACCCTCTCCACTACTTCATAAGGCTCGCTGTAACGAGGGCTGAGCTTGCCTTTCTTTCCAAAATGCATAACACCCTTCATCGACGATACACACAATAAAACCATGTTGCCCCTCTCAAACTCCCAATCCCTATGCTTCGTATCTGCATAACTTTTTTGCCAATTCTGCGCCTCCTTCAATGATCCCGAATTGTCCTCACCAACTCAGTAGTCTTCTCAATCAACTTCGAAACCAGAACTATTTTCTTAGACGGATCATTCCAAGAAAGAGGGGTTCTACATCAGCGTCCGTATAGAGCCTCAAACGACACCATCTGGATACTGGTGTGGTAACTATTGCCATAGGAGAATTCAACTAGGTCAAGACAATCCTCCCAACTCCCCTGGAATCTAACATACACACCCTCAATATATCATCCAGATTCCAGGGTACGAATGGTCCTCTCAGTCTACCCGCCCAACTGAGGGTGCCACACAGTGCTCATACTGATGTAGGTTTCAAAGGCCTTCCGCACATGCTTCCGGAGCTGTGAAAGGAATTGGGAATCCCAGTCCAATACTATGTCCTTTAGGATGCCAAATCTCTTCACTACATGCTAGATATAGGCTCGAGTCAAGTACTCCATACTCCAACTCAGCCTCATAGGGATGAATACTATGCACTTAGTCAGTCGATCAACAACCACTCAAATTGTATCCATCCCATGATGGGTCTAAGGTAATCTCGTAACAAAGTCCATCGCTACTGAATCCCACTTCCACTCGGGAATATCTAGTGGCTGCAGCAGTCCCATCGGAGTCATATGCTCAACCTTGACTCGCTGGCAAGTAGCCCACATTGCCACAAACTTGGCCACCTCTTGCTTCAATTTGCCCACCAATAACTCTGTCTCAAATCCTTATACAGCTTTGTTGCACTGAGGTGCACTGAGTAAGGTTTCATGTGTGCCTCATCAAGGATCTTCCTCTTTAGATCCTCTCGGCTAGATGACACACACCATCGATCCCCACAATGCACTATACTTCGAGCATCCACACAAAGATCGGGAGTTCGACCCGATTGAATCTTCGCCCTTAGCTTGGCGACCTCCACATCCTACTGTTGCCCTAAGGTTATCTCCTCAATCAATGAAGGTGCCACGATTAGGAACTCAATCTTTAGCTCATCATGTCAAATGGAACCACCTCAACCTGAAGTCGTTTCAACTCGACCCGCAACTCCCTCGCTATGACTAGGGAGTGAACTCTATACTCTCTCTTCCTGCTTAGGGCATCAACGACCACATTGGCTTTGCCCTCGACATAATCGATGTCTGTGTCATAATCCTGTAGTAACTCCAACCATCGCCTCTATCGTCCACTCATATGCTCTTGCGTATATAGACACTTCAAGTTCTTATGGTCAGAGTAAATCTTGCACTTTACCCCATAGAGATAATGTCACCAGATCTTCAGGGTGTGAACCACTATCGCCATCTCAAGATCATGAGTAGGATAGTTCACCTCGTGAGGCTTTAGCTGCCTCGAAGCATAAGTGATGACTCTTCCGTGCCGCACCAAAAGGCATCCAAGCCCCTTCTTCGAGGCATCAGTGTATACATTGTACTCTCCCGACTCATCAAGTAAGACAAAAAGGTGCTTGAGTTAATCGCTACTTCTACTCCTCAAACGCTTTGGCACAATCCTCATCCCACAAGAATTTCACATCCTTCTTCAATAGCCAAGTCATAGGCCCTGCTATGCTTGAAAACTTGTCGATAAATCGACGATAGTACACTACAAGACCCAAGAAGCTTCGGATCTTACTCACATTTTTCGGTGCATGCCAACCAAGAACTGCCTCCACCTTGAGGGGTCTACTGAGACTCCCTTGCCCGAAATAATATGACTTAAAAATGTCACTCGATCCAGCTAGAACTCACACTTTGATAACTTAGCATACAACTGATGCTCTCGAAGTGTAGTCAATACGGTCCTCAAAAGTCCCTTATGAGCCTGTGACTTCATCGAGTACACTAGAATATTATCAATAAAGATCACTATGTACCGGTCCAATAAGAGCCTAAACACACGTTGCATCAAATACATAAACAACGCCAATGCGTTTGTCAAACCAAAAAACATGATTATAAACTTGAAAGTGACCATATCGGGTCCTAAAGGTCATCTTAGGCCGATCGGCCTTCGCAATACAAAATTGATGGTAGCCCGACCTCAGATCTATCTTAGAGAACATGGTGGTACCTTTAAGCTAGTCAAATAGGTCCCAATACAAGGCAGGGGGTATTTATTCTGCATTGTGATCTGGTTCAGACCCCTGTAGTCAATGCATAACCACACGCTCATGTCCTTCTTATTCACAAATAACATCGGAGCTCCCCACGGTGAACTACTAGGCTAGATATAACCCTTATCTAACAACTTTTGTAACTACTTACTCAACTCCTTCAACTCGACGGGTGCCATACAATAAAGGACTTTCAAAATGGGTGTCTAACCGGGCACCAAGTCAATAGAGAAGTAGATCTCCTAGGGAGAAGGGAGACCCATATCATAAGGGAGTACATCCACAAAGTCCCAAATAAAGGGATAGACAACAAATCTAGCTCGGGCGTCGTCATGTCCTGAACTTGACAAAGGTACGTGTACCCCTTCCGCAAGAGCGAAGAGAAATAGATAACAAAAACTACACGCACATCAAGCTGAAATGGAATAGGATGGTGATATAAGTACCTGACATGTCTCGAAAAGAAATTCGAAGAAGCCCACAATCTAGACGTGCTCTATAAGAAGTCAATCATCCATCCCAAGAGTCATGTCGAACTTCGACAACTCATAGACCAGGAGGTCGGCTCGTAACTCATGCCCTTCAATCACAATCGGCATCTCACATAATCGGTACTCACAATCTACAAGGCTCCCCGAAGTTAGAGAGATAGATAATCAGTAGGTCGCTAGGGACCCTAACTAGTGCTCACGCATAAATTTCAATGAAATAAACAAATAAGAAGCCACCGAATCGAATAATACAAAAGCAGGATGAGAGGCGATGAGAAAGGTACCTAAAGCAACACACTTAAGTACTAATGCTATCATAATCGCAAGAAACGAAATTAAAACTGAATTGAAACACATACCTACCATCACATCGGCATGTTGCTCCACTTCAGCTCGAGCTAACACATTTAGGTGGCCCTCCGCGGCCACCTCTACCGTCGAAATTAAATTTTTTTTGGATGAACTATATGAGAGACTTCGATTGCGTTCGGTTATTAATTCTACTAAAAAAAATTTCATTTCTGAACAAAAATATACTAAAAAGATACATATGTTTGGAATTCCAATGAAAATTTTCAGAAATCTTCCCATCCTAAAAATTTCTTATCTTTCTTATGTATCCATCAAATCCTCTAAATCATACATAAATCATCTTTCCATCAAATCCATCAAATTATATTTTTATTATTCTCTTCTCTCTTCCCTTTCCTATCTCATCTCCTCATCAAATTCTAGAAAAATTTATCTACGCTCATTTATATTATCTCTCTCATCTCCCATCTTTTCCCAACAAGGGCAGACCCAAGCGTGGACTGGGAGGTTCCAACCCAGGTCCATTTTATGAGAATATATACATTAAGCTTCCACTAAAATACTAAGGAAGAGGGATGGTTTGGTGGCACAAGATTGTAGCGTGGGTTTACTTTCTTCATTTTGTCCGGGTTCCCAATTTCATATGCTTTATTTTGAACTTCATAGTTTTACTATACTCATTTTGAAATTTCACCATCTTCATTTCACCTCCCAATTTCTACCTATTTAATATAAAATGTGTGAAATATATACTTATGATTATATGATTATATAATATTTTTTTATATTTAAGCTATTCGACACTTAAATAAAAAATTTGAATAATTTTTTTTTTATCATTTTTTTAATAAAATTTTATTACTTATGTGTGCATGTGTAACAATATATAATAAAAATAAGTCCGATTTTTAATTGATTAAAAACAGTTAAATTGGTTAATCTACAATCTTTCTTGTCTAATTTTGATTAAAATTTGGTGTGAGCATATTTCATAACATGTTATAGGAATTCGGTACCTTTATATATATAGGTATTACATTTTTATTGTATAAAAATGATACAATTAGCTATTTTTGCGAAATGAATTGCTATGATAAAAGTGTTCACTATGGTTATTGATGGTAATTGTTTTATTAATATAAAATTTTTATTATGAGTGTCGTTTTTATACCGAGGGGATTTGATGTTTGTTAATGTATTACTTAGGCATGTTTTTTTTAATTAATACTAGTCTTCAAAGTTGATTTTAAATTATTAGATTGCATGGATAAAAAAGAAGAAAAAGCATTGGACAATCACTCAAGTTTTTTTAGATGAAATTGGTTTTCACCATTATTTCTTTAATGCTAATATTTATTGTCTTTGGAAAAAAAATTGTTAACTTTCCCTTGTTACCCAATATTTCTGCATCCACCGCTACTTCCCAAATCCACCCCCATGCATTCATATAAACCATTGATATCAAATTTGGGGTTGAAATTTAAACTATAAATGGAGCATATTTTAATACGTGTTATAAATGATGAAGTATAAAAAATATAAATTTAAAAATTCATAATATATAATGATTAAATGAAGGTTATTATACCCATCTTAGCCATAATATAATAAAAAATAATTTTTCATAATCAACAAAATATTTTCAAAATTCAGTGTGGAAAAGTGACAATGTTGCAAAATCAATTCATCATTCTCAAACCCACATATTATACCTATAATTAAAAATTATCATTAATATTATATAATTATTCAATATATAATTATTATACACATCCCACAAAACACAAGCACTTACATTTTAAGTGTCGAAAACCTATTTTTTCGAATCCATTTCCTAGATAACATTGAAACACACCCTTGAATTTTGTGGCATAAAAGACGTGGCGAGTGCAATAACATAGTTAAAAACACCTTGTTTTGGACAGAAAGAAGCTCAACGCGATTCTTTGATCCACAAGGCACCATGCACTCATCATAACATATTCACTCCTGACTCCTCTTGATTAAATTAATACATTCGATGGGGCCCACAGGCCACCCCCTCATATCACTTTCCACTTTCCACTTTGCATGCCATTACTACAACGAGTATGACTATCATTTCCTTCCTTGGCCTTGAATTAATTAATCAATTAAATTTAAGCCTGGATCTTGATCTTGATCTTGAAACTTTCCCTTTACAGCCGTATCTTCAGTCTTCACTCGTTTTTCAAAATTCAAAGAAACACCAAAACTCAAACCAGATATGAATAATTTCAAGCAAAAGACCACAGCAGAGCTCACCAGGGAACCATGAAGGATAATTCTGTTGCAATTTTCTTCATCCTCTCATTGGTCGCATCTCTCCAGGCGCACTACACCCAAACACCACATTCCAATTCTCGGAAACCGGCAACCAGAACACTTCTGCACCAGCCTTTATTTCCGTCTTCGGCGCCGCCACCGCGCCAAGATCAACCATTTTTCCGAGAACACGCCGGCCAGTCTCCGCCGCCGCCGCCGCCTGCACCTCCGCCTCCCGTCGCTGGAATAAGAAATGAAACACTGCCCGGTGCCAAGAAAATTGCAATTGCAATATCGTCGGCGATTCTGACGCTGGCAATGATGGCGGCGCTGGCATTCTACCTGTTTAAACACTGCAGCGATCGGCCGGACGAGTCGCGGAAACTCGTCGGCGGGAATTCGATCCATCAAGATTCAAGAATGGCCCCTTCGGCGTTTCTTCACATCGGGACCGTCGAGCCGTCTTCTAGAAGCTTCGTGGACGATTCAGGCAGCGGCGCCAACGCCTCGCCATACCGGAAACTGAGTTCGGGGAGGAGATCCGACCGTTACCGACCAAGCCCGGACCTCCAGCCGCTGCCGCCGCTGCCGAGGCCCGCGCCTCAGCCGAGAATGAGTTCCCCGCCGCCAATGTCGTCGTCCGACGACGACGACAGCCACGACACCGATTTTTATACTCCACAAGGGTCGTCGATCAGCAATGAGTCCCCCAGTTCGCGCCACAGCTGTTTGAAGGGAAATTCACCGAATTCTCGCTTCTCGGCATCGTCGCCGGATAAAAAACCGGTGATAACTCCACCAATTAAGCAATCGCTGCCGCCGCCGCAGGGTAGTAAAGCCCGATCGTATACTCCTTTTAGGTTCAAATTCCCACCACCTCCGCCGCCGGATAGGGCACGGCTCGGATTGATAAACAGTAACAATCAGCAGAATCCTAAAATCCCAATCCCCCCTCGTGCTCCTCCTCCTCCGCCGCCGCCGCCGCAGCTGACAATCCCTAGAAAAATTGGGGGTGTAGAAACGCACAAATCATCCCCAATTTCCAAACAAGCGATAGATTCACATTCAATGATTATAACTCCCAAATCAAATTCAGCTACCGGCGAAGCTTATAAAATTGTCGATCCATCAGAGATAGCAAACGACAGAGACGAAAAGGATGGATCAAAACCAAAATTGAAGCCTCTCCATTGGGATAAAGTAAGAGCTACTTCAGATCGAGCGACAGTCTGGGACCAATTGAACTCTAACTCATTCCCGTAAGCAAAAACCAAAACTTTCTCACCAAATCAATTTATCTTTACCCCCAATTAAATGATCTTCCCGTAGGTTGAACGAGGACGCCATGGAATCACTCTTCGGCTGCAATTCGGCGAATTCGGCTTCTAAAGAAGCTTCTAGGAAGCCAGTTCCGCCTACAAGGGAGGAAAACAGAGTGCTTGATCCGAAGAAATCCCAAAACATCGCCATTCTATTACGCGCACTGAATGTAACAATCGAAGAGGTTTCTGAAGCACTTCTCGATGGTATGTTTCCCCTTTGCCCCACTCTACAATGATGAAAGTATATTCAGATTTGAACTAATAAATGGTATTAATGGTTGGCCTTTTTGTGAAGGCAGTGCCTAGTTATGGTAGTGAATTTTGGAGAATATGCTGCACTAGGAAGATCAAATGGGGCACTTGGATGTAAAGACTGAATTTGGTTAAAAACTGAATTTTTGTTGCAGGAAATCCAGAAGGATTGGGGCCAGAGCTTCTTGAGACATTAGTAAAGATGGCACCGACAAAGGAGGAAGAAATAAAGCTCAAACAATACAGAGGCGAAAGCACCCAGTTAGGCTCCGCGGAACGGTTCCTCAAGGCAATCATCGACATCCCATTTGCATTCAAAAGAGTCGAAGCTATGCTGTACAGAGCAAATTTCGATACAGAAGTAGCCTACTTGAGGAAGTCTTTCCAAACAATGGAGGTAATATTAGCTAGTCTGTTCAGTTAATTATGTCAAATTTATCAAGCATACATGTTTGAGGGAAGCATACTGCGATATTTTTTTGTGCAGGAAGCAAGTGCAGAATTGAAGAACAGCCGCCTGTTTCTTAAGCTGCTCGAAGCTGTTTTGAGGACAGGAAACCGGATGAATGATGGCACCAATCGCGGTGATGCCAGGGCGTTCAAATTGGACACATTGTTAAAACTGGTCGATGTGAAAGGAACAGATGGTAAGACGACGTTGCTTCACTTTGTGGTGCAGGAGATCATCCGGTTAGAAGGAGCTGCCTCCAATTCTGAAGATAAAACCGAGTTCAAATTCAAAGAAGAGGAATTCAAGAAGCAAGGGCTGCAAGTGGTGTCGGGATTGAGCCAAGAGCTTGGCAATGTGAAAAGAGCAGCGGGAATGGACTCAGATGTCCTGAGCAGCTACGTCACCAAGCTTGAGACAGGGCTGAACAAACTCAGATTGGTTCTGCAATACCAAGACAGGACTGGCAAATTCTTGGATTCGATGGAAGAGTTCCACAACGAGGCTACTGAGAAGATCGCGCAGATTAAAGCCGAAGAGAGAAAAGCCATATATGTGGTGAAAGAAGCGACACAATATTTCCATGGAGATGCTGCCAAGGAGGAAGCCCATCCCCTCCGAATATTCATGATCGTAAGAGACTTTCTTGCTATACTAGATAGCGTGTGCAAAGACGTGAGGAGGATGCAGCAAGGTCAGGCAACAATTGGCACGTGTAAATCGTTCAGAATGCCAACAACTGCAGCATTTCCAGTTGCGAACACAACTGATGCCTAAGAACCTGAAATTAACAGAATCTGCACGAAATTAACCAATACCATAGATCTAGATAAAGAGAGCAAGGATTTTTCTTTTTCTTTTTTTGGTTTCATTTGTACACATTTGCTTTTGAGATCGTTCGTAAATTCGTTCAATAATTGTTCAATCAATGCGTTAAGTTTATCGCGATCTTGCACTGAAGAGAGCTCAGCTTATGAACAATTAAATGAGAAAAATTCTATTAACACTAGTTTACCAAGATCACAATGAACTAATGGATCTTGTGTAATAAACCTGTTTCTTAACTACAAATGGACCAGTTTTTGGCGCCCATCTAGAACAATGAAAGAATGGCATCTATTCATGTTTACTTTTGCTCTATATCCCAAAGAGTTGGATGTACCCACAGTGGCATCAGTCCCCGAAGACTACTGGAAGTTGCTATAACTAGTGCTAGATAAGGATTTGCCTTTATCAGTCTGGGTTAGGCTTTCCAGCCCTTATTTTCGCAACTTTAGCTGCAGCTGCTATAGGTGAATCCATGGAGGGTCATCATTGAAATAGTCTTCACGCAAAGCAATGGTTATTAAGCGGTCTACGGCAGGGCTTCACCTCAGAGCGAAAAAGATCCAGCATCATTCACTCGCCCAGAGAGTTGACATCTCGCTGCCATGACCAAATTCTCTCTCAATCTCAAGCAGTTCCGAAGTTCAAGCATAAGCAGGAGTGAGGAAAAACAGCCTTAATTTGCATCAGACTGATACAACACCCCATGATCCCAATGAAAAAATTGGGGCTCCTGTAATGCTCTTTGATCTCACTATTTTCTGAACCAAAATTCTCCACCTAGTGTCCTCCTTTTTGTTTTGTTTCCTCCACTTCTGCCTAAATTTCCTGCAATGTGCAAAATTTCGACATTTGTTCAGACACTCGTGTTCATCTTGTCTTAAGAAACATGACGACAGAATACAACTGAGGCAGAACCAAGAACTGACCTGCACAATGGCACTCTGCAGGCGTCTGGATCCGCACAAATCCGAGAGTGCAGATCCAAAATTTGCCACATTCTCTTGCAATGGATGCAGCCACCGGGGCCTCTGAGTTTACACCCGGCAAAGTGACGAATAAGGGCTTCAAGCCCCTTGCAGGCCAAGTACTGACAAGGAGCCTGATTGGTATTCAGGGTCTTGTCGTGTGGTCCAATGGTTCGACACCCATCCCTGCATATGTGGACTAGCGCCTCCATCGCCTCGTATAGTTGTACGTATATTTTTCTCTCGTTTAATTTCCTTAACCTATTTTTTCGCCACTTCAGAAGACAAAAACAACATAGATGTTCAGACAAAAATCAATCGAAGTTGTTGAAACCCTTAATGCAGGATGTGAAGATTTCAAGAATAGCATGAAGGGTTTCAGCAATGTTAAAGTTTCTATGCATACTTACAGCATCTTGATCGAGAATGGACTCGAGTATTTCTTTCTCCAGCACGGGATGGCTCTCCTTCATGTCTCTCCATCCATCCGTGGCACGGATGGCCTTCAAATTCGACATGATGAATCGGTGGCACATCAAGCTGAGCCGGGGCACATCGCACAGCAAAGAAAGCTGAAATATGTCCGTCGCATTCTCTGTTGTCATCAATCTGTGCTCGAGCCACCACTCACAGAGATTCTTTAACTTAGGAACCACGTAGGCATGCGACAGCACGAGCAAAGGTAGCGCTAATTCTTTCATGTCCTCTTCTTCATAGCTGCACAAAAGAAAA
>MAYD01566462.1:0-11721 GCA_001909325.1 Ruellia speciosa
ATACAACAACACATTTTAAGGAGCTTGTTACCATCCAAAATTGGTCAGAGTCGATCAAATTCCAAGAGTTAGAGATATTCCAAGGAAGCAGGAGCCCAAGTTCCCTAGAAGCCAAGAGACCAGAGTCTCCTGAGGAACCAGGAGCCAAGAGTAAGGTGAAGGATCCAGCTCAAGAGATGAGCTAATCGGCATAGGGGAGGCATAGTGGGCCGACGATGGGTTGGACCCTAAAAGGGGATGCCCGTCTATTTGACAGGTCCAAAATGAAAGGGGCAGCCCAGAAACGGCTATGGCTTGTCTTGTCCATGCTCATAAAGCCCAAAGCCAGGGGCCAAGTAAGAAGGAAGTCCCACAACCAACCTGTTAGAGAATCCCTATTTCTGAGGGATTTGGAAGATTAAGTCCAATACAAGGTGTCCAAATACGTTGAACCCTGGAGCTTCAATGTTTAATAGGTGGTTTTCTTTTTCCTATTTTTAGTATGTTTCTAGATTTGATTCTTAGGTTTTGGGTATGGAAGTTAGTTGAGGTCTATAAATACCTCAATTGTATTAATTTTTAAGGGAACAATCCAATTCAAGAATACAATTATTGCAATTTTACTTATTCTCTACAAATTTACAACTTTCCTCTAGTATTTTTCATGCAAATTCTTGGTCTTTTTGCTTGAGTGCAATACCGCAAACCATTTTTCTTGAGTGTTTTCTTCCTTCTTCCTTAAGTGCAATACTACAAGGAGCCCTTGATAGCTTTGTGACCTCTGGGGGTCATACTATTAAGGTTCATGAACCCTTGAAGTTTTCTGATACCCTAGTCATACTCACAAAGATCTTGTCCTTAAAGCTTTATGGTCCCCAAACCATACTAACAGGGATTGCTATTGGAGCTTTTTGGTTTCATGCCACACTATGAGGATCCACCCCTCTTTTGAAGGCTTTCTTGCCTCTATGGTGATACCCAATCAATAGGTCCTTCTTGTGAGGGACTTGTCTAGGCTCCCGCCAAATCCACATGCGGATAGCCCAACCCTCTATCAATCACAGTCGCTTGATACTTTAGGGTATCTCTCTTTGTTCCAAGAATCCTAACCTAGGGCTCCGACCAAGAATCCTACGTGAAATTATTGTAGGTAGCATAGCATTGACACACTTAGTGGGACCAAGCGAATTACTTATGTGTAACACCCCGATTCCCGTAACCGGACGATGTTACCTCCACACCTAACTTACTCGGGTTCTACGGCCTAACCCTTAGTAAGCTCGGTGCTCAGGCTAACCATGTTCTACGGCCCACCTCTAATAAATTAATAACTCAACTCGATTACAAATACTTGGGAATTCCCAAACCATTACATAAAGTTTGTTTATTTTTTACTCCATGAGGAAAAAATAAATACAAATTGAACATTAAAATATATCAATATGAGTCTTAAAATAAATACAACAATTCAATCAAAATAAACATATTTTTTTTTAATTAAAATATCTCAAATTAATTAAAATTATGCCACAAACGTTATGCTCATCAAACGGTTCACGAACCCTCATGGGATACAGACACATTTATGTTCTCAAACGTTAATAACAATTGTACTTCTCTTAACTATATAATATGATACAAAAATTAATTAATACAAAGTAAGTATATACTTAAAAATAATATGCATGTGTGCACAATGTGTGTATATATGAAATATATGGTGACAAAATTTATCACCCATTAAAAATTACTTCACCAAAGTTTTTTTTTCTGTCCAGGAGTGCAGGTAGTTCGCATCTTACAATAAATTTTAAAAAATATGCTCGTGCATTTGAAATTGTCATCCATTTAATATATTGTCAATTCTAGTAACAAGTTGTTTCTATTTATATTTTGACAAGACTTTCAATCTCTGGTCATATATTTATTTTTTATTTTTAATTATAAAATTATTCATAAGTAATTTCTTTTTAAACCAATTTCTATTATCCATAATATGCATGCATACATACATTCGTATATTTAGTAAAATATAATTATTAACTCTCTCCATTATTTTTTACTTATTATCAAAAGGTCACTACCAACGTTGGGAGAATTAATTAAATTCATATTCACGAATTTAATCGAACTATTCATGAACATATTCATATTCGTTTGTTTATATTTCAGACAAAATTATTTGTTTGTATTTAATTTATTTATATTTCGAATGAATATTTCCTAAATGTTCGAACCAAACTGAACAATTAAACGATTCGATTTGTGAAACAATATTAAGTATCCGTGTAATGCCTGGCTCATAATTAATTCAAAAATTAATTTAAATCCATGATTCCGAAGATGCTCTTAAGTCCAAACCCTACCAAACATGAAACAGCCCATGGGGGTTTGATATTTCCCAATTTCCAATATAAAAAATTTCACTTTCCTAAAAACGTAGTCAGTGCACAAATTATATTTTTTCGTGTTATTTTAAAAATTTATATTAAAATGAATTTAATAATACTTATATGATTATATTTTTTAAAAATATAAATTATTAATAATAATTAAATTAGAGATGGTAAAATCCAAGAAAAGTATTTTATACTTACTCCAATAAATCTTTACTCTAAGAGCACCAGCAGTGGGCGTCGCTCCTCCAATGAGCAATGCCACGTCAGCAAAAAAAATACAAAATAAAAATAAAAATGGAGCAACAGCTCTCTACCCAGCAACTCCAAAAAGGGGTTGCTTGGTGGGCTCTACTGACAACCACATTTGACTTTCTCAGTTTTTTTTAAATTTTATAAATATAACTTTTTTATTTTATAAATTTTTTTTGTTTATTTTATGAATAAAATTTAATTAATAATTATTTAATAAAATATAAAATAAAATATTTAAAATATAAAATAAAAATAAAATTTCAGTTATATAATGAAAAGTAATCTTTAAGATACATATTAAATATAATTTTTTAATTCTTTATTAAAAAATATTATTTTAAGATATATATTAAAAATAATTTTTTAATTCTTTATTTAAAAAGTAAATATTTTTTATTAACTAAATTAACTAAATTATATGGTGGAGAGAGAAATTTAAAATAATAAATTTAATAATGTGGTGAATAGAGAAATTTAAAGATGGGTTGCTGAAAAAAGCTCAGCCTAAAATTGCCAAAGGTTGAATCCCCAAGCAGCAAAATAGCGGGCACAGGCAAAGCAAACACAATTAGGCAACTCGGTCTCGGTGTTACGGTACGGACAGTTCATTTCCGCTGCAGCAGCTCTGCAACTCCAACCCTCTTCCTCATTTTGATACCTTATTTGTTCAGGACCAGGAAGAAGATACCTGATTCGATGGCTTCCGTCTTCTCCTTGAACCCAATCCGGATTCATGGAGGCTGCTTTGTTAAATACCAGGTGAGTGTTGTGTTCTCAATGTAATGAAGTCGATTATGCCTTCTCTTTATGCTATTTATCGATTAACTTTTTTGTTTTTCCTGTTGTAAATTTGGTTCAAGCTCTGCGTTATTTTAAGAATTTTGGGGTGTGGATTTTTCATTCTCATTCTGTGTGAAGTTATGATTAATCGAGTAATTTCTGCAGGATTTAGGTAAGAATTCAATGGGTAAGAAGCTTTGTGTTAGAGCTTCTGTGTCCACCTCAACACCACAAAGCTTGCAGTTTGAAGAAATTAAGGCCGGGAAATCGGAAAAGTACAAAATTGGTGTGCTAGGCGCCAGTGGCTACACTGGTTCTGAGGTAGAATTCGTCTACATTCTGTTTATATAATGTTTTGGTTATTTCTTTATGGTACATTGCTAAGGATCATATTCTTTGTGGCATTCCTGTGGCTTGTTCTGTTGGCATATCATTCTAACTTAATTCAATCCATAGGCTGTGGGTTAAGCTTCATTTGATTTCTCCTATTCTTGAACTGAGTGGTTATCTTGAGTGCAGATAATCAGGCTGCTTGTGAATCACCCAAACTTTCGCATAGCGTTGATGACTGCAGATAGGAAAGCTGGACAATCGATTGGATCAGTGTTTCCTCATTTGGTCAAGCAAGTATGTAAAGCTTATTGTGTACTTTTTCTCCAGTTCCCCTCCCCTGTAATGCTACACTTCCTTATCCAATTGCACATAGTGTTTTTGTGTGTGTGTGTGTTTCTGTGTTGATTTTTTTTTATCATTGCTCCTTGTTTGGATATCTCAAATTTACTGATGGCCATACTTTAGTCACCGTTTCTCTCTTATTCTCAAGTTATGTATGAAATTTTTCGGTAAATGTGACTCTGCAGGACTTGCCTGATTTGGTTGCTGTAAAAGATGCGGATTTCTCCACGGTGGATGCTGTGTTCTGTTGTTTACCACACGCGACTACCCAGGTGTGTGGTTAGATTTTTGTATCTCATCCAATGCTCCCCGACCTGTGTATTTGATTTCTGTTTTTCTCATAACCTGATTTATGTAGTTACTCAAAATTTGAACCACAATAGTAATATTTCCTGTTTTGGCAGGAAATCATCAAGGGTCTTCCCACTAGTTTGAAGATTGTTGATCTATCTGCGGTATTTTGAGCTTCTTGACTACTTTCCCTCCTCCTAGTTCCAATAATTAATGTTTTCCTTTTTTGTTATTTTGCATAATGAGAGAATCCTTTTAGTTATTTTTGTTTTGATCTCTGTGGATATGCAGGACTTTCGGCTTCGAGATGTAAATGAATATGAGGAATGGTATGGTCAGCCTCATAGTGCACCTGACTTGCAGGTTTGGCTTTTCCTATCTGTCACTCGGTGTATCTGAGTTTGACAAATATTTTTAAGATGTCTCATTTGCAAACATGAACAAGTGAGAGAAAATGAGGACAATATTTTATGAGAATTTTTTGTTCTGGTAAGTGCAGAAAGAAGCTGTTTATGGCTTGACTGAGATATATAGACCTGAGATACAAGCTGCACGCCTGGTCGCCAATCCAGGCTGTTATCCGACTTCTGTACAGCTGCCACTCATCCCCCTGATAAAGGTTGGTCTTATATACTTGTTAGTGTCAGTAAATCTCTTTCAGCATGTGTTAAAAGGATTGTAATCTAATAGGCTGCATGACACTATAAACCGTGATTGGATCTTCAAACGTCTTTAGTTCAAACTTTGAATACTATGTTGCTTGATAACCTGCATAAACAGACATTGTTGGTTTCTTCACAGTTTTAAGTGATTGCACCCACATTGCGGGATGAACACTTAGATGATGATGACACTTTCTCATGTTATTGGTTGTTCGAGGATGTGAATTGATCTTTGTAGATATGTTACTTGATTGATATTTTATAGTTATGTTTGTTGTATGGTTCCACTTACTGCATATCCACCTGCTGAAGGTGCTTAGTTTAGAGAGATCAAGAATCATTTGTAACATGAGAAACTCGAATTATTTAATTAATGCTGGAGTCTGTTTTAAGTAAGTTTGCATATAGAGTTAGTGATTGAAATGAGTTGATTGATAGTTCAGCTCCACTCAGCTTGGTGTTTAATAAGGCTTGACCATGGCTTTTTAAGTTAGAAAAAATGATCTGAGCTGAGCTTGACTTGTAAAATTCTGAAAAATAAAACACACAGTGTAGACTTGTTTATGTAATTTGAGGTACTATTGTAATTTTATTTATAGCTTAGGAACCACTAATAGGTTGGAAATTATATTTGAATGAGCTTATTAAGGAATTTGATAATGCTTGAGCTCAATTTGTTTGTGATAGGCTGATCTTGAGTTGAAAAGAAATCACATTTAGCCCAGCTTACTACAGTATTAATACTTTCTAGAGGGTAGAGAGTTCAATACTGTCTTGCTAAAGTTATTAGTTTCTTGGCTTGTATCCACTACATGTGCAACAGTAATAATAATTCTGGTTTACAGGCCAAGCTCATTGAACTTGAGAATATCATTATTGACTCGAAGTCTGGTGTTAGTGGAGCAGGTTTGTTGAACATTATGCACAGGCCTTTTACGGTTTTTAGAAAAAAATAACACTGTCTAATTCTTGATGCTTCTAACAATGCAGGACGTGGAGCTAAGGAGGCAAATTTGTACACAGAAATAGCAGAAGGAATACATTCTTATGGTGTGACAAAGCATCGTCATGGTTAGTAAAACTTTTGGGTCCTTTACCTTGCTTTGTAAGAGCATGATTTCATAATCATGACCATAATTAAGAAACCTTAGAAATTGGGCTACAATTTTTTTAGTGCAGAGTCTTGTTTTAAACTTCTAATCGTCATTCCCAAACTGAGAGTCGAACTTGTTTGTGATTGCTAATTTCCAGTGCCAGAAATCGAACAGGGATTATCAGAGGTTGCAAAATCAAAAGTTACAGTCAGCTTCACACCACACTTGATGCCAATGGTAGTAGCTGCTCTATTATATGTAACAGACATTTTAAAGTTCTTTGAATCATCTATCTCTGTGCTCAATACTGTCGTCTTCCAGAGCCGTGGTATGCAATCGACTATATATGTTCAAATGGCCCCTGGAGTATCTACCGAAGACCTATATGAATATTTAAATCAAGTGTACGAGGTAATTGATTTATTGTCATACTTTTGTTAAGAACTTAAGATTGATGTGCAGGCATACTAGACCGTTGGCATACGACAAATATACAAGAAAATAAGGAAAATATGTTGAATACAGTTTGGTCATATGCATAGGAGATCTCTACATGCTCAATACAATGGATAGAATATAGAGACTCATTCTTTCAGTAAAAAGGGGAGAGGAAAGCCCAAAAATTACAAAAAAGAAACTATTAGAAACAAATATGCCATATACATATATATAAATGATACACTTGCCTTGACTGAATTGAACACAATGGCAACATTTATTTCATATAGCGGATACATGTTTAGATGAGGATAAGGTACTTACCTTTGTTCTATGTTTTTGTTATCTAATTTTGGCTATGTATTTCTACATTCTGTTGGTGTAATCGATTGGATTGTTTCTAGATGATTTCACTATGCAGCTCTATTCTTCTACAGTGATCTATTGAGATCTTGGAAATTTCAATCACTTGTGTGTTTCTATTTGTACAGAATGAAGAATTTGTTGTTCTGTTGAAAAAGAACGAAGTTCCTCATACTCGGCATGTTAGAGGATCCAATTATTGCTTGATGAATGTATTCCCTGACCGAATCCCTGGAAGAGCAATAATAATCTCTGTCGTAAGTTTTCTTTCCCTTTTCCTTGTACATCAACTCTCATATACTCAACCTGTATTCTGCCTGAACTGAGACATGCGGCGCAGATCGATAATCTTGTTAAAGGAGCATCCGGACAGGCCTTGCAAAACCTTAACCTGATGATGGGAATCCCGGAGCACAAGGGGCTCCTTTCAGCTCCTCTGTTTCCTTAGAATGGGTAATTCAGTCATTACTTACAGTAGTATACTTCAAATCCTCCTCTTCCCATTAAAAATTATCTTCAAAGGTATATATACGGCGCTTAAACACACAATATTATTAAGTGCATGGCCCATTTCCTGGGTGCTTAAATTGATTTTCTATAATTATCCTTCATTTCTACGAAATTTAATTTGAATGAATATGAAAATGTTACTCTTAAATGGCCAAACTGTTTCATTTCTTTAAATGTTGCACTTTATTGTGTGAACATTTTGGATGAAATGCAGGTATTGATTTGATCTTCAGCCTGAAAGCATCTGAATGTCATGAAGGGACAACGAGTTGCAAACAGATTGGCCTATATTTGGTATACATTCTTCTGCTGTAATTTATGTAGTTTGGCCAGGCATTATTTTGGGTCTTTTATTTTGTGTTCTTGTGTCTTGTTTGTTGTTACAATAAGGGAATGTAACAATAAAATTTTCCAAAACTTGAGCTAAGTTAAGAGCAAAAACATCGATGCTTCCCTATAAAACAATAATTGTTTGGGTTGTCAAGCGATATGAGTGTAGGAGTATTTTCGGCACATTTCAGATTCGCAGCATTGTTAGTTTTTAATTAGATAAGTTTCTCGGTTTCTGTTATTTCATTGTCTGTCAGAGGTGAGATAGCATGTCATTGTCCGAAAGGATAATTTTTCCCCCAAGTTGCAGAATGCAACTCTGGTCGTCAAATCCATTGTGTGAATTTATGATGTGCAACAATTGTCATAAAAGTTTAAACAATGGTGAGAAGGATTCTATTTAATGTTAAATAGGTCAAATAGCAACGGAGAAAGAAGAATCATAGAGTGAACACCCGGGAACTCATCTATCCCCTAGGAAAATCCTATCATGAGTGAAAAAGGAAGAACCATGTAGAAGGAATCCAAAGTCAACAAGGCAAAGAACAAAGACAAAGGGGATGTTTAAGATGGGTTTTGGCCCTCAGATGGTGGAACTCCGTAGAAAAGTCCTAAATAAGCCGATGCGGGGGATCTCGGTATAGCTGAAGGTAGTGAACGGTATCCGGCTTCTCAAAAAGCAAAGTCAAAAAAGAGCTGAAAAGAGTTTGCAACTAATAAAATAGGGCATCTTCTTATTGAAGGAAATATTACATAAAGAAAAGCATTTGGATTAAAATAAGGGTGCCATTTTCGCTTCCTACTATTCGAGGTACCAGACTATACTATTAGTTGGCGACGTTCCCTCTTCTATCGTTATTCCTACGCCAATCTCGCTTCTTCAAACAAAAAGGGAATTTCCAGAAGGTAACTAACTACACTGATCCCAGTTCAGTTATGGTACAAAATAATCATGTGAAATTTTATTGCTGAAAAACAAAAGGTATATTACTTATATACATTGGAATAGTTGTTGAGATATACAATATTTGTCGCTGACAATAAAAATATCATGTATAATTTTATCGCTAATAAAATATAGATATGTTGCTGAAATACACTAGAATAGTAGCTTTAACACTCAAGGTTTGTTACTGACAACAAAAATAACATATGTAATTTTTTTGCTTACAAACAATAGGTATGTTGCTGATTCGTTGTTGGCATACAATAAGTATATTGTTGATGTACAATAAGTGTGTTGCTGACACACAAAATTAATTGTTTATATATTTTGTTAATGATATCTAGTATTGTTGTTGCTTAATTACTCTATAATTATTGTTGAAATATATTATTTATGTTGTTGAGATATTCACATGATGTGTTAAAAAAACAAATCAAAATCTGCATAGTAGCCACTGGCCACTCAGCTTGTCTCTGCCATTAAAATGGTAGCCAAATCCCATGGCGGGAGGTGCAGATACAATGTCCATTATTATGTTTTGCACCAAGGCCGTCTAATATTGTGTGGTGTGAGCAACGCTAATGAGATTTTTTTTAATGAATTTTACGATATTTTTTTATGGAATCATAGTCTTGTATACTTTCTGTCACGCATATTAATTTTTTTTATACAAATATCACAAAACCTCTATTTAATATAGTTATAATAATTGAATGAATACATCAAATAGGGGTAAGATAGTTGTAATAATTGAATGAATACATCAAATAGGGGTAAGATGAGAAAAATATAATTCCTTTAATTTAATTTTGCCTTAATAGTAACAAAATGATATTCATTTTGAAAATCTTTTATCTCATAAAACGATAATATTAGTATATTTATTTCACCTTAAGTAAGTATCCTTTTGTCAATCAAGTAATTACACCAAAGAACTCGGAAGCTAGTGCTAAACATCCCAAAGGCAGAGCATAGCTATGAACTAAGTGCGAAAACATAAAGGAAAGTGAAAAAAAATGTAAGATAAAAAGTAAAATTTGTGGAATAATTGAAAGGTCTTTAGTAAAATACACCATCCTCTATATATAAAGGTGGAAAAAAAAATGTAAAAAAAGGACGAAAATCTGAAGGGCTAACTAAAACATTCGAAAAGATATGTAAAAATCCGAAATTGTAGCAAACTTGTCTCCAAAATTTGTCCAAATAAGCTCCATATTTTCAAAGATTTGAATCTTGGTGTCCAAACTCGTTTAGGACTCTTTTTTAGCTTCCAACTAACTCTTTTGCATTCTAGTGGCGTTCTGTCAGATTATGGTGATCTTGGCCCATGTGAATTCAAATCTAGTCGAGACCTCCACTTTTGGGTGACATGGAAATCTATAGGAATGGATTTAAACAACTTCAGAGGCAAATTCAACAAGTGTTGAAATTTCAACAATGTAGTTTGGGCTGTTTGAACTCACCATATTCTCATCAAGACAAGAAATTTTGATAAAAGAATCATTGCACGAAGATGTCTAGATTAATGGAAAAAGCAACCTTAATACCTTTAAACAAGACTGTTCATCAAAGGGAAACAAATCATCGTTTTTAACACATGATCATATGAAGTCCCTAGTCACCCTAGTACAAACTAGTAAAGTACATAGGTATTCTACACACACTTAAGGTCTTATATGTGTATTCATTACATCAAACTAGATTAATTAGGCATCAAGGGCTTCAATGGGGGTGTTTGGACAACCAAGAGGGAACTTCAAGTCATATTTAATATGTCCAAGCCCTAAAGCATGATGTACAAGGTGTCCAAGCAAATCCAAGCCATATACAAGCAAGTACAAGCCCTAAAACACCATGTACAAGGCTTCCCAAACTAACCTTCAATGATATGGACGAATATGACACCGAAAGGGCTACCATTCCAAGTCCTCACATGCATGGAATTATCTAGAAAGGCTTGGAGGCACCTAGAAGAAAAGGGTTGGAGTCTAGATTCATTGAACACAAGGGAAGTTATGCAATTGAAGCTCACTCCAAACCTCAAGTGGAAGTTATTTTTCCTATACAAAGGCTTGGAAGCCTTCCAAACCTAGCTAAAGGAAGGCCTATGGACGTTCACCCCCTCCCGTACACATCTATAAATACTATTTGTATGCATTTTAGCTAGACGTTCACCCCCTCTCTTTTTCTATCATATAGGCTTTACATATTTTATTTTGTCAAACACGTCCATGTGTCTTATAAGTTCAAAGGAGCTATTGTAACGCCCCGATTTCCTTAATTCGGACACGTCACCGCCACACCTAACTTATCCTGGGATCCATCTCTAACCCAACATAAGCTCGGTGCTCAGGCTAATTATTTTCTCTTCCTACCAGAGTACGCTGGATTTTAGGAAACACGGTCCCCTCTGATCACAGCCATCATACTTGGAATACTATAAACATTTAATGCGGCATAGAATAAGTAATAAAAGTTATTACATCACTGAGTGTCCAAAAGATGTCCCACACCGGGACTCGGCCATTTAGTACAAGCCGATATGAATAAATACAGAAGTTTTAAAAGGAAAAGAAATTTCTCTACAATCTTCTCCTGTGACCAAAAGAGTTAGAACGAGATATATACATATCAAAAGTTTGCTCGTTCTCACGCAAACCCATCAAGCTATAACTCGATCCCCTACCTCAATTAACCGGAGGTATGTCCTCGCGGCGTTTAGTCCTACCTGAGATGCAAATAGCAGCATCATTAGTCATGAGACTAAGTATGGAAGCAACATCATACAATTTATGCAACCACACAACGTGAGACGTCAGGGAAAATATATCCATAAATATTACCCCTGAGTCTATTTTAAAATCGATGCAGCATTTATAATTTAAAGCAATGCAATGCAATGCAGAAGCTTTCGAAATGCATTTAATGAGCAGTTTGAAATCATGAACTTTAAAATTAATGCAACAAGCAACACCCCAAATCTCCTATTTGAGAGGAGTCGA
>MAYD01566493.1:0-11906 GCA_001909325.1 Ruellia speciosa
TCTTGACTGTGGGATTCCACGTATATCTTTCTGCAATGCACACGGTACTCACGTCTCATACCGTCCTGTTATTGTTTCGCCTTATATCAAGATTGTTTATGTGTTGTCTATGGCATCCCTTCTACGCAGGGGTTATCCTGCTTATTTATGTCAGGTGCATGACATGAGAGCAGCGGTTTCAGCTGTCTCTGATATTCTCATCGTGTCTAAATTCGGGGATGTACTTCCCGATGAGATTCATGGTCTCCCACCTGCTCCGGAGATTGACTTTTCTATTGAGCTGATGCTTGGCTCTGTCCCAATTTCTAAGGCTCCTTATCGGATGGCTCCAGCGGAGCTGAATGCTCAGTTGCAGGATCTGTTGGAGAAGGGTTATATCCAGCCTAGTGGTTCGCCTTGGGGCACACCGGTGTTGTTTGTGAAAAAGAAGGATGGGAGTATGAGGATGTGTATCGACTACAGGGGACTGAATCAGATTACTGTTAAGAACAAGTACCCTCTGCCCCGTTGAGGGGTGCTTGGGTGTTCTCGAAGATCTAGCAATCTGGGTATCATCAGATTCGAGTGGCTAAGGCAGATCAACCTAAGACGGCATTTAGGATGAGGTATGGCCACTACGAGTTCACAGTTATGCCATTCGGGTTGACGAATGAGCCGACGATTTTCATGGATCTGATGCATCGGGTTTTCAGACAGTTGTTAGACAGATGTGTGGTGGTGTTCATCGAAGACATATTGGTTTACTCTCCCAGTAGACATGCACATAAGGGACACCTAATGTAACATCCCGTGCTACAAGTAGGTATTTTCGGGGTCCAAAAATGAGTAAAAGATTTTCACGAAATTAATTATAGGAAAATAATTAATTTTTAATTAAGGATAATTGGATCCAAAGGACCCGACAAGTCGATTCGAATTGGATAATTAATTGGGCCTAAGTAGGCCGGAAGGCCTAATTAAAAATTCGGAGGCCCAATAGCAACAAGGGGCGACATTCAGTAAATAATATTTCCCTCGGGGTAGAAGGGAAATATTATGGAACTAGTTGGGTCGAAATATGAAGTTTGGAAACTGCAGGGGCCAAACCGCAATTTCAGAGACTAGAGGGACTGAAATTAAAGTCAGAAATACCTTGGGGACGGAATTGAATAAAATTGGAAGTTCGAGGACTCAATCGAATTAAGACAGGAAGGTTGGGGACTTGATTGTAATTTGGGCACTCTTGATTGAAATTAAAATGAATCAGAAGCAGAATTCAGCAGATTCATTTCTCCTTCTCGTTCCGCGATTCCTTCTCCATAAACATCCCCTCCAGATTCTGGCAATCGATTGGCAAAATTCCGCAATTCAATTGCCAAATCTCCGCAACTAGATTATGAATCAAATCCTTCCGCGACCATTTCTGCCATTTATGCGCATGTGCCGCGCGAGTGGCACCGCGCGGCCATTGTTGATTGGGGCGTTCGGAAGGTGACAGAAGTGGGGATTGGGGAGGTTGGACGGCTGCCTTGATTTATAAGGGAGCAACCCCTCATGTCCCATGGTCGATTTTTTAGATTGGAAGCTTGGAGTTCGAACAACCTCTCGGCCGAAGGTAAATCCTTGGAACCCTAGATTCAATTTTTGGGGGATTCTTGAAATTGCTTGTTGGTTTGTGTTTCTGGGTTGAAATGGGTGTCGGTATTGGGAGTTTGTGTCTTGAGGTCTTCAATTTTGAATCGGGTACAGTCCCAGTTCTGTCTAGGGTCCTTGCCCGAAGTTTGGTTCTGCCTTGATTGTAAGAAATTGCCCGATGATGTTTGGTGAGGGCTTGGTATTGTGGTGCAACCTCCAAAGCTAATTTGGATAGGAAGGCGCCCTTGGCTGTATCAGTATCTGTTAACTCGATTCTGTTGTTAAGCAGGTTCAATGTACATTATCTGTCTCAGTGTTCAGTTTGGCTTTTGCTTGTCAGTGATGTTGGTCTCTGTTGTGCTGTGTCTGTCCGAATTTGGCTCTGGTTCAGGGAGCAATGTTGATTCGGCACTGGTTCAGTTAGTGTGTTGTGTTGCATGCTGTTACAAATCTGGTTTGGGTTGGTCCGTTTCAGTTTATGCAATGTGTGTTGTTGCATATTCTGCCTCAGTCAGTGGCTGTGTTGTTGGTGTCGATTTTAGTTCCAAACGGTGTGTTGTAGCAGTGGCATTGCATGTTGATTGTGTCTTGATTCATGCCCGATGACAAATGATTGAGGGCTCGGTTACAAGCCCTTAAGATTATGCCACCCCTCTTGTAAGGTTGGAGGCATAATGAATTGATTTTTGGCGTTGGCTTGAGTTGCATCCCTCTACTGGTTCTGCATGTGGTATTGTTCAGTCCCGTTTCTGTCTCAGCTCCGCATTTGGTACAATGCAGTGTCTTCTGTTTCAGTGTGCTTGTGTTGCACTCGATCACATTCTGTCTCAATGCATTGTTGGTTCCAGTATACTGTGTCCTATTTCTGTTTCTGTTTCAGTTTAAAATGCATTATGCAAGTTCAGTTTGGCTCTGGTTGTGTTCTGTCTAAATATCAGTTCGGGCATGGTTTTCGTTCCCAAATTTTTAAGCCACCCCTCTCGGCCTTGGCTTGATTTTTGAGGTGTGGAGGCTTTGAAATTTGGTTAAGGGATTGGCCAAGGATGAAAACCCGAGACCGGTTTGATGCCCCCTTGGTCGGATTTTGGATTTTCAGTGTGTGTGTTCATTCTGGAAATTTTGAACTGATGTTCTTCAACATCTTCATCATGTTCTTGCACTCCTTCATATTGTTCTTGTTTGGCTTTGGGTTTGATCCATGATATTAGTAGAATGATGAAAATGGGCTGTTGTGACTGTTGAGTTAAATCAGTTGGCAGAAATGGGAAATGGATTCGGCAGTGGGCTGGAATCAATTAAATGCAAATGGGCTTGGGTTTAAAAACCAAAAGAATTAATTGATTGATTAAGAAACCAGACAGACAGGCGGGTGGGCCTTGGGCCTATCACTTAATTAATTGAATTGGGCCGAATTAATTGCATCAATCAATTTAATTGGCAAATTCCAGTTGGGCCGATCAGTTTGGACCTTGAAAATAATTTACTGAATTCCAGTTGGGCCGATCAGTTTGGACCTTGAAAATAATTTACTGGGCTGATGAACAGAAAAGCAGTGGGCTTGGGATTGTTGGACTTGGACTATTGAACTTAATTAATTCTTAATTGGGATTAAAGAAATAAGAGACATCTAATTAATTTAATAAAATTAATTATTTATTTCCTGCGATGATGAGAGGTATGGACAAGTGATCTTGGTTACAGATGCTACACTTGAAACCTCGGAGCAGTCCAAACAAATCAGAAACTGTCAGATAAAAATAATAATAATCAAAGGGATTATTATTTTAATTTAATTGTTAGGATAACAATTAAATTAAGGACATTTTGAGCTGGATAATTGATTCAAGGGATTAATGTCAGTTTATTCCGGGTTGCAGATATCAGTGACGGGATTGGATTACTGTTAGCAGCCAGTGTCAGAGTTTTCCAGTTAAGGTTACAGAAGACCGTAGATAACGGTACAGACTACACTGGACAACCATAAGTCCCAACAATGTGCCTAGGAACCAGAAACCTTAGATAGTCCTAGGACATTCATGTTATGGCTTTCTTCGCATGATTTAAATTATGTATTTAAATTCTGCTAACGGTTACATGCCTATTACATGTTCATCTCGATATGCCTACATGCTCTTGGGTGAATTGCATGTCATTGCATTAAATGAACCTTATATGTAATTGGATTGACATCAAATATGGTTAAGCCTATTGGAGACCGAGCTAGCGATGAATATTCCTTGTCTCGGGCTGACATAAAGGCATGTCAAAAAGCGGACACCACATGGTAATTTAATGACGATTAATCATCTCATTAAACCTGATAATCACGTAAAGTGGAAAGATAGAGTGACGACCAACTACTACCCTTTGGGTTGATCGCCATAGGGTTAAAGTCCACCCGTGGGAAGCTTGCTTTCCACGTTAAATGTCCTAGTCTACTCTCAGGGGTAGCTCCCTTGTTGAGGTTTACCGGTAATTAAAGATTAGAAGAGGGAGATCTAGCTGTAACATGTGGGGTGATTCGTGTTACGGAAGGCGATCATAATTCCCTAACTTCACCCAACTTAGTGGTAGTAGGTGTGCCCCACGTACTGGCTTCGGCCATGTGTTAGGAACTCATACCCCAACTTCACACTTCAATGCTTTGGTGTACGAGTCGTAGATGGGTGATTCCACTCGAATGTGCCCAAGCATACACGGTACTTGGCAACGGGCCTGTCGGTGGAGCCCCCTGTTGTTCAAGTTTGTCTCGGTCATTATTCACTCTATATATATGGTTATGTGTTAACTGTTTGCAGGGTTGAGCTTACAGTATTATTCTTGCTACATTGTTATGCTGCATGATAAGGTGGCTACGGTTATTCTTACTGCATTGTTGAGCTGCATGATAAGGTTATTCTTGCTGCATTGTTGTGCTGCATGATAAGGTGGTTATGGTTATTCTTGCTGCTTTGTTGTGCTGCATATTAAGGAGGTTATGATTATTCTTGTTGCATTGCTTTTTGTTTCATGAATAATGTTATGGGTTATCATTCGTGCTGCATGGTAGATTGTTGCATGAAAAGGATTTTAAAACCACTGTGGTGTGTCTTAGGGATACACCTGGTGCGGGGTTCTTTGCATATTGCTTTATGCATCGTTTTCTCATAACCTTGGAATTCGTATGGCGTGGCTCGCCTAACGGTTTTCTTGGGTTGCATTTGGATTTTAAACCCACTGAAATATTCCTTGGCAATATATTCAGGGTGGATGGCATTGCATACGGTTTTATGCATTAATTTCTTACAACCTTTGGCTTGCACGGTGGGTACCGCCTAGCAGTCATCGGATTGCACTGGTGATTTGGTTTTAAACCCCGAAATGCTTCACAATTGTTGAGCACGCGGTCTGGACCCTCACCTTGAGTTGAGCCCTCATGGCTAAGCACGTGAAGGGTGAAATCATGTCCGCATAGTAGCCACGCTGTGGACGCGCCTAGGGTGAATGGTTTGGTAAAAAGGCATGGATTTATAAACTTGCATTGTTTCGATTAAAGTCGCATTGGATTTTAAACCCTCTGAGTGCATTGCGGATATGATCTTAGGGTGGAACTCATATCATGGATCATACTCATGGCATTCATTGTGTATGTTCCGTACTTAGTCTTTTTAACTAAGCTGTGCTTGTTCTTGCAGATGACGAAGGGCCGGCGGATATACCCCTGGCCATTGAGCATGCTGGGCGAGGCAACGCCTCGAGGGATGCAAGTTGAGAGAATTGGTACTCTTAAGTTGCATCCGTGTGATTTACTTTCATGCACTATACTTCTATTCGATAAATGGCTTGTATTAAATAGCCATGTCCCGGACGTGGGACCCTTGATCGTATTAGTATTGGTATCAGTTTAGATTTCCGCGCTTGTATGTCCATGTTTTAATACGCTGAGCCGTGATCAGAGGGGACTCACTTTTTGAAATCCGACGCTCTCTGATAGGAATAGATAACATGGTTAGCCTGAACACCGAGCTTACTGAGGGTTAGGCCGTAGAACCCAAGGTAAGTTAGGTGTGGCCATAACATTTCCCGATTACGGAAAACGGGGTGTTACACCTAAGGACAGTGTTGACGACACTAAGAGAGCACAAGTTGTATGCTAAACTCTCGAAGTGTGAGTTTTGGTTGGAGAATGTGTCTTTCTTGGGACACATCGTTTCTGGTGCTGGGATCTTGGTGGATCCAACGAAGGTGGAGGCGGTATTGAGGTGGCAGACCCCGAAGAATGTCAGCGAGATTCGCAGTTTCTTGGGTTTTGTGGGGTATTATCACCGCTTCATCGATGGCTTTCGAGGATAGCACAGCCGATGACCATACTGTTAAGAAAGGATGTCAAGTTCCGATGGAATGAGGAGTGTGAGAGGGCTTTCAAACAGCTTAAGAAGACAGTGACTGAGGCTTCAGTGTTAGTACTACCAGATGATTCAGGGGAATTCGAGGTTTACACGGATGCTTCCCACAGGGGACTGGGATGTGTGCTGATGCAGCATGGCAGAGTGATCGCATTTGCTTCCCGACAGTTGAAACCACACAAGGTGAACTACCCTACGCATGACCTGGAGATGGCAGCAGTGGTTCATGCTCTGAAGATTTGGCGACACTACCTGTATGGTGCCAAGAGCAAAATCTTTTCTGATCACAAGAATTCAAGATGTCTGTATACGCAAGAGCATATGAATGGTCAACAAATGAGGTGGTGGGAGCTTTTGTAGGATTATGACACTGATATTCAGTACATCGAGGGTAAGGCAAATAGGGTGGCTATTGTGTTGAGTAGGAAGGAACATCATACAGTGGGGCCATTGGTGATGGCCAGGGAGTTGAGGAGAGAGTTCAGAAGGATGGATCGTGTTGGTGCCTCATGGTGGAGTTCGACAGTGTGTGCATGCCATGGTGGTTGCTCCTTCGTTATTGAAGGAGATTGCTAGTAGTCAGAGTGGGGATGAGGAGATGGCGACCCTGAGGTCGTAGATTCAATTAGGGCGAGCGCCTGGGTTTCGAGTTGATGCTCAAGGGATTCTGCGTTGTGGAGATTGTTGGTGCATACCTGGCGTACGTAAGGACTTGAAGGAGAGAGTGATGGAGGAGGCTCACAGTATGCAGTATTCGGTACATCCTGGTGTGACTAAGATGTACAAAGATATTCTATAGAACTACTGGTGGAATAATATGAAGAGGGATGTGGCAGAATTTGTGGTGAAGTGCGCAATTTGTCAGAGAGTCAAGGTAGAGCATATGTGACCTATGGGGTTACTACAGCCTTTGGACATTCCTGATTAGAAATGGGAATCAATATCGATGGATTTCGTGACAGGGTTACCTAAGACTAGGCGGGGTATGGACACCATCTGGGTTGTTGTGGACAGGTTGACATAGTGTGCAATGTTCATTCCGATGAAACTGAACTGGAGTATGGAACAATTGACCGAGCATACATCCAGCATGTGGTAAAGAGATTTGGGGTTCCGAAGGAGATTGTGTCGGACCGGGACTCGCGATTCTTGTCTCAGTTTTGGAGGGTGGTATAGAAGGCATTCGGGACTTAGATCAGTATGAGTACAACTTGGCATCCTCAGACAGATGGATAGACGGAGAGGACGAATGGCACCTTGGATGACATGCTTCAGGCATGTATGTTGGACTTACAAGGTAGTTGGGAGGATCGATTGGATTTAGTGGAATTCGCGTACAACAACAATTATCAGTCGAGCATCAAAATGGAACCTTTTGAGGCATTGTACGGACATCGATGTCGTACTTCCTTGTGTTGGGATGATCCTTCAGATAGGATCGTGTTGGGTCCAGAATTGTTAGAGTAGACAACAGAATTGGTGAGAACAATTCGAGGCCGACTGAAAGAGGCACAAGATAGACAGAAAAGTTACGCAGACATTTGTCAAAGGGATTTTGAGTTTGAAGTAGGGGATTTCGTGTTGTTGAGGGTGTCACCTGTTCGAGGTGTGAGGAGGTTTGGTACGAAAGGCAAGTTGAGCCCATGTTTCATAGGCCCCTACGAAATCATCGAGAGAGTGGGAAATGTGGCGTACCGGTTGGCATTACCGACGGAGGTAGGACGAGTCCACAATGTGTTCCACATTTTGCAACTGAGAAAGTTCGTATCAGACCCGATCAAAATCATCAAGCCCGATGAGGTTAAATTGGATGAGTCTTTGGAGTATGAGGAGCATCCGGTGGCGATTCTGGATGAGAAAGAAAAGATGCTGAGGAATAAAACCATTCAAATGATTAAGGTACTGTGGTCGAGGCATGGTAGGGAAGATGTTACCTGGGAGACGGAGGAATCCATGATGACCAAATACCCGAAGTTCGACTTGCGAGTGTCTCGCTGAGGTTATTCCGTTTCAACGTTTCTTTGATTTTCATTTCAGGGATGAAATATTCTTAAGGGGGGAGGAATGTAACGTTCCGCATCTTCTGGAGACCGTGCGGTCGAGTGCGTGGTCTACAAGGACCGCGGCCCGTGGACCGTGGGAGGGCAGCTTGGCCCAATGGGCTTTGGCCCATGTTGTGCAGCCATTTGTGCAGCCTTAGATCAATCACATTTTCTGCAGGTAGATTTCTTATCGTCGCCTAGCCTCATTGTGCTCCCTAAAACCCTCTTTTCCCTTGTTCGATTTTGGTGTGCTTAAGAGCTTTCGATTCGATCAAACTCGAGGTAAGTGATTAGGATTGTGTTTCAGCAGTGTTATGAATTGAGGGTTGTTGTTGGTGTTGACGTTTTTGGAGTTGTTAGGATTCTTTCACCGTCAAAGGAATTGACGGAGTTTCAAAGCGTTCGGGGACGATCCGAGGCTTGAAACGTGATAGGAATTGCTCTCCAAATACCAGGCAAGGGATCTCATTACGTTTAATTGATCGATTTCAGGGTTTGAGATGATTTGAAATAAAAAACTGGACAGATCGTGAGGCTGCGGTCAAGCCTGCGGTTTTTGAAAACTGCAGGCCAAAATCGCATACCTGTTCTGGAATTCCCGCAAAGACCCTGCGGTTTTGCATGCGGTCCTTGAAAACCGCATGCCAAAATCGCAGCCTGGCAGTTTGTGTGCTGTGCATTGTTTTTCTTTTCCTATCCTTTCCTTAGCTTGTTTCCGACTAGAACACAATCCAAGACTAGATTTCCACTTGCTTTAGGCTCGATAGATGTTGATCATTGGTTGGAACCTTGAACTAGGTTGTTGAACTTTTCAATTATGAGCCTTAATTCCTAAAAGAGCGTTGAACATGACATGCGAACTAGCGGAAAAGGTTGAATGATTAGTGCCTTCTATGGGACTATGGTATATGCATGAGATTGCTTGTGATTGCACTATGCCTGAGATTATACGTATATTTGAATGCATGATTTTGCATGAGCCAGTTTGTGGTTGTGGCAAGCCTTATGGGATTACGTATGCCTGGCCTTGAGCATGGCATTATCAGTGCATTGCATTATCGCTTGGCCTTGTGCATGGCGTTCTCTTATCACTATTGCCTGGCCTTGAGCATGGCATTTCATTTACTCCACCTGGCCATGAGCATGGTGCCGAGATATTACCCGCTTGGCCTTGAGCATGGCGTGGACCGATGTGGGAACACCTGGCCGTGTGCAAGGTGATGGGTAGGTAGGTGCCGACTTAGACAGCATTCTTGCATTTGCATATAGGCTAGATAGGTGTATGTTAGGCCATGCATCACGTGCATAAGTGTATGTTTATGTGGTTGAAGCACCGGTACGAGATGGTGCGATATTAACTTGTTATTGCCTGCTTAACTGTTCCATATGTTTACCCTTCGCTTATTCTTTCCTCGTATTTGATTTCTTTTGCTCGATACGTTGTACTAACCCCTTTGCTTTTCTTTTATAGATCCTCACGGAGGCGCTGCTGCACAGTAGTGGGTTTGGGAGAGTGGACATTGTTTAGACTGCATCTATTATACTTTATTGCTATACATGATTGTTTTATGAGTGTGCTACTTTACTCTTAGTTATTACAGTTGTATTGTGGAGGAAGTATTGGTAAGCCGGTTTGGCTGAATTAGGGCGAGGATGCCCCAGATACGTTGGATTCATTTTTATTGCGTGAATTGATTAGTATGTTTTGTCTTGTTATTCCACCCACTTCGCATGAAAGACTTAATTAAGATAATGAAATTCTTATTTGTTTATGTGCTATTGTGTGTTTTGCCCGGCCTTGTATCGAGGATTCTAAGTTAACTGGCCAATAGCTTAGATGACTTGATACGGTAGTAGCGTTTTCGAAATTGGTTGTTTTTGGTTGAATTTTGGGAAGTTACATTGGGAATTTTGGGTGTGGCCGATGACGATATGGACCGAGACCGATCTGAGGTCCCTAAATTGGTTGTTTTTGGTTGAATTTGGGTGGTTTGGGGCATTGTGGTTTTCTGGGCATTCTTTGTTGTTGTTCTTGGGACTCATCTTGTTCTTGGAATTTTTGGATGAGCTTCATCAAGTTCTTGGGGTTCCCTATTTGATCTATTTTGATGGCCCATGGATCTTGTTTAAGGGATCTGGGTTAGACTCCGGACAAGGATCTGTGGTTTGGGCTTGGTTGTTGGACTCTTTCCTGGACTTAATAATTGTAATGGAAATTTGAGAATTGTGCCCCACGGATTTGGGCCTGGGAATGAATGGAAATGAAATTGGGCATTGGACAAGGAATTTTGAAGTCTGAAACCAATCTTAATCCTAGTATTAAGCTTGTAACAATTAGACTATAAGTACTAATAAATTGGGTAATTGGACTTAAGAAAATACCTAACTTGAGACTTTTAATTCTTAATGAATTAATTAGTTTCATGCATTGATGATATGAGGGTTTTGAACAAGTTTAGATACTACACTTAACACCCTCTGAGCAATTGATAATTATTAAAAATAATAATAATTTAAGGATTATTAATTAATTTAATTGTTTGAGAAACAATTAAATTGGATAATCAACACCTAGAAGTAGGGTTTTATCTTAATGATTGAGATTACGGTAATTAATTATTTGAAAAATAATTAATTAGATTTAAGGTTAAACCTTGGAATGGTTTATTCTTGGTTGGTGTTGTGGCGTGGGTTTGTCTTTTGAGACAAAGGAATTACGACCATATATGACCTTAGAGTCGTAAATTTTATTTAATTATCCTTAAACATTTTATGTCTATAATCTTTTAAAGACTAAAATTGAAATTGATAATTAATAGAGTTGTATTTCAGTTTGAAGGATAAGTGCTCTGGTACGAGTTGTGAGATATGAGGATTTTGGCACAGGAACCCATGGATTGGATTTGACCTGTTGACTGTGACCTGTCAAAGTTTAGAAGACTGTAGATAATGTATAAGGAACAGTGCACTGGGCAACCATAAGTCCCATTATTTTTATAATTGGAATAATTTATTATTTGGTAAATTTAAATAAAGCGCGGGTTTGATTTTCGTCTTTATTGATGATGTGATTTTCCAGTGTGCGTTCAATGTGATTGATTGTTATATGAAATGTGAATCATTCATTGCATTCATGCACACACCATTTCAAAATTAAATGGTTTTAAAGAAGTATTCTTTCATGAGTCACATTCGCAGTGTATTCATGAAATGTGTGTTGATCAGCTTTAGCATACTATTAAGTGCACTCACAATCAAGGTTTTATGCATTTTGTGACATGCATGGATTTCTTTAAAGTTGCATATTTTAAAAATACACGTATTTCAGTGTTGTATCCGAGTGATTACATCATGGTGATTATCTTAGCATTTTTAATGCTAGTTTTATGCATTATTTTATTTAATACCATTTGAAAATTGTTGGTCAATTATTGGAGAATTACCAACTTGTATACCTATTTTTGTGCTTGTTGCTTTACTTAGTCTTTTGACTAATGGTACTTCTGTGCATCATAGGTACTATCAAGGTTAGTAGGATACGCCTGTAGCTCTTAGAACTCTGGGAACGGTTGGATTTCTGAGTTGTTGTAAGATTAGTGAACTTAGATATATGAGTAGGTTGATGGTGAACTTCTCTGCTCGTGAGTTTATTTCATTTATTTACATCCATTAAATTCTCGCAACTCCCAATGTTATTTATTCATTCGGCTTGTATTTAAATGGTCAACTATCAGTATGAGATATTTTACTTTACAGATGTGGGCCAATAATTAATATTTTATATTTCCAAATAGTATCAGTTTGTTTATTTTTTTTGAGTCGTGTCTGAGTTGTGATCATATGAGACCAATTTTTTGAAATCCAG
>MAYD01566530.1:0-11298 GCA_001909325.1 Ruellia speciosa
TCTCTTTTCCTTAATGTTGTAATCATAAAGGGTTGAGCTTGATTTCCCCAGATTTGGTTATTGATTTTTCTCAGGTATCATTTTCCTTTCTTTATCTCTTTTGGGGAACTTTAATTGTTATTCAGGATTTGGGATAAATATAAGTTAGTTTCTTTCACTTTCTGTATAGGTGATAATATGATGTACGTTTTTTGTGTTTTGTTTTTGGTCACCAGATCTGGCAAGTAATTTCTATTTTTAGTTGAGTTGGGATGTGGCGATTCGACAATGAATTAAAGTCTGGTGTGGTATGCTATGCATCTTGTGATTTTCTTTGTGGTTTGGTTTCCCAACTTGTAGTGTAGTTGTAGATTTTTCCTGATTCTGGGAGCAAAAAAAATCTGATGATTTAAGTTTGACAATGACAGGTGAAGTAATTTTGGATGGCCGGCGGGGTAACGTTTACTATTTAGGTAGCAACTTTGATGGGGGAGATGTATCTGCCGGTTGCACTGCCTTGTACTTTAGGTAATAATCACATCGTTGGCAACTTTAGTGTAGAAAGTTGTATGAATGTTGTGAGCTTCAACTTGATGGGTGATCGCGAAAATGAAAGCTTCTTCCCACATTCTGAAATTCAAGTGGCGAATAGCGCAGCGTTAGGCGAGGGTGACAATGAGGGGGAGGGTAGGAGGTTTGAGGAGTTGGGGAATGAGCAGCCTAGTACTTCTGCAGGTTCTGTGGATATGGATGTCGTAATGCACGAGAGTGAGGAAGATGCGTCGTCATCCTTGGAGGGTGAGGGTGACCCATCCCTTGATAGCTCGTGCTCCCTCTCTGTGGTTAGTGATACCAGCAGTTTATGCGGTGATGATTTGTTGAGTTTCGAGATTGTTTCTGAGATTGGGGCGAGCTTATTGGAGGTTGATCTTGTTAAGAAGAGGGTGGATGTTGGAGGAGATCAAAGTATTGGTGAGGGTGTATCCGTGGGCGTCGGGGTTGCGGAAGAAATTGTGGATGAGTGCAGTGCAAATTCGTCTGCAGCGGTTGTTATTCAGCTGGATAAAGCGACTAATTCGAGAGCCAGCCGTAGCATTTTTGAGGTGGATTGTGTGCCTCTATGGGGCTTTACTTCTCTGTGTGGTCGGAGACCAGAAATGGAAGACGCAGTAGCAACCATACCCGGGTTAATGAAAATTCCTCTCCGGATGCTAATTGGCGATCGCGGAGTTGCTGATTCAACTTCCCATCTGAGTCATTTGACGGGCCATTTCTTTGGCGTGTATGATGGCCATGGAGGTTCTCAGGTAACTAACTTGTTTGTACTTGATCACGTGCTGTCCCTGGGATCAATTTATATATGTGTGTGTGTGTGTGTGTGTGTGTGTGTCGAGTGTTGAGATGTTGGTTATCTGAAAATGTCGTTTTCAGGTTGCTAACTATTGTCGAGAGCGCATGCACACTGCATTGGTCGAGGAGCTGGAGACAATCCTGGCGAATCCAAATGATGAAAACATTGAAGAGCTCTGGAGAAGGGCATTCCACAAGTGTTTCATCAAGGTGGACAATGAGGTCAGCGGGAACGCCAATCCCGAGCCTCTTGCTCCAGAAACCGTCGGTTCTACTGCTGTCGTTGCCATAGTTTGCTCATCGCATATAATTGTGGCTAACTGTGGCGATTCTAGGGCAGTGCTCTGTCGGGCCAAACAACCCATGGCGCTCTCGGTTGATCATAAGGTATGTTGGTATGTTAGTTACGCCACTTATCTCAAATCTTTTCTCTGGTTATAATCCAATAGCTTGAATATTCTCCCAAAACCGTACGTGTTGTAGCCCAATCGAGAAGATGAATATGCAAGAATTGAAGCAGCCGGAGGCAAGGTAATACAGTGGAACGGGCATCGTGTCTTCGGAGTTCTCGCCATGTCTAGATCAATCGGTATACTAACTACGCCTGCCTTTGCACTTTCTTACTCCACTCTGTCTTTTCATTCAGTTTTTCGCTTAGTCTTTTCTTTTGAGATCGATTAAGAGGGTGTTTGGTAAACATTTTTCAAACAATTTTTTAGTTTTCAGTGGTTTTTGACAAGCAATTTTTTTAAACTAGCTTTTTGGTTTTGAATTTTTTTTCCTTTTTCATATTTTTACAACAAACATTTTACAATAAAACGTCAAATCAATTAATTGTCGAATAGGGCCTAAGTCAGTTGGCTGTTGCAGGAGACCGGTATTTAAAACCGTGGATTATCCCAGATCCTGAAGTAACAGTCATTCCTCGAGCTAAGGAGGATGATTGCCTCATTCTGGCCAGCGACGGCTTATGGGATGTCCTATCGAACGAAGAAGTTTGTGATTTGAGTCGCAAGAGGATACTGCTGTGGCACAAAAACAACGGGGCGATGGTCCCCTTAGAACGAGGGGAAGGCGTGGATCCGGATCCCGCTGCCCATGCAGCAGCGGAGTACCTATCGAACCGCGCGCTGCAGAAGGGCAGCAAGGATAACATCAGCGTCGTGGTCCTAGACTTGAAGGCCCAAAGGAAAGTGAAGACCAAAACTTGTTCTTAGCATTCAACGTACAGGCTACAACCACTCGTAATTGTATTTGTATGTCTGTATGTATGTCCATTTTTCACTTGTTTATGATGAATCATGTAATATGTAATAATGTACTACGGTATAATGTAAGAGATTCACCATGTGTAGTACTGTAGTGTTTCAAATGCCCTGTTTTCTTGAAAGGGCAAATAGCAGCAGCAGCATTTCTTCTACTATACAAATTCAAGCAGGGACAATGTTCTTGATGTCTCAGGTTACATATTGTTGTGTAATCACTCCAGTGGCCACTCATGACACTCCAATGTTACAAGGAACTGGAATGATTTAAGGTCCTGTCACGATATAGTTGAAGGAGGAATATGATAGCATCAAAATGGCCCTTCCGCAGTCTCCTCGTCTGCCGGCCGCTCGTTAGGGTTAGCGTTAGGGTTTTGAAGGCGGTGGCAACGTTTTGTAGAGTTAGGGTTTAAGCAATTTTAAATATTTGGTTTGTAATTTTGTCCCGTCTGTTAATTATAGCCTTTCGTTAACATTGATAATTAATGCTTTCAATCTGACTGAATCAATTTGAATGGTGCTGAATCAGTTCAGCACCATTATGGTTCCAATTATTTGTTTCTTGTTCCGATGAATTGTAGAATGCACGGCCGTGCAGCCGAGCAGGCTTGCCTCGCCCTCCTTCGCTGCTGCACTTCTGTCCTTAATCTCACCCAAATCCACGCCACAATTCTCAAGTTTGGCCTTCACAACAATGCGCTCATCCTCACTAAATTCACTTCCGTTTCCTCCCACCTTACTGCTATCCATTACGCTTGTTCTTTAGTTTTCTCCCCAGAATCAAACACGCATTGCCACGATACCTTCCTTTTCAACACCGTAATCAAAGCTTATGCCGAGAGCGATCGATTCAAGCGCACTGCTTTACGCTACTATAACAAAATGCTTAGTCATGGGGTGGAGCCTAATAACTACACGTACCCTTTCCTTTTCAAGGCTTGTGCTGGGGTTGGGGACTTGAGATTAGGCAAAATGGTTCATGCCTCGGTTTTGTATCTGGGGTTCCATTGCGATGCTCATGTTATGAACAGCATGATGCATATGTACTGCAGTTGTGGAAATGGGATTGAGTTTGCAGAAAAGGTGTTCGATGAAATGCCCGAGACCAACCCTGTCTCTTGGAGTATCATGATTGGTGGGTATGTGAGATGGGGTATGCCAAGTGAAGCTATCAGGTTATTCAGAAGCATGATAGAGGGTCAGGGGGAGAGGCCTATTGAGACTACCATGGTGCTGGTGCTATCTGCGTGCGCTGATTTAGGTGCCCTTGAGCTTGGGAGATGGGTGGAGTCTTACATAAAGAGGGAGGAGTTTGAGATAAGACCCGAGTTATACAATGCTCTGATAGACATGTTTGCAAAGTGTGGGGATGTTGACAAGGCATTGAGGTTGTTTAGGAACATGCCTGAGAGTAAGAGGACCATTGTTTCATGGACCAGTGCTATCTTTGGTGTTGCATTACACGGACGGGGTTTAGAAGCCATCTCCCTGTTTGAGGAAATGAAAGGGGCTGGGGTGGTTCCGGATGATGTTGCATTCATTGGTTTACTCTCAGCTTGCAGCCATTCTGGTTTAGTGGAGGAGGGAAGAAAATATTTTGATTCCATGGTTAAGGATTACGGAATTGCACCTCAGATGGAGCATTATGGCTGTATGGTGGATCTATTGTGCAGGGCTGGCTTAGTTAAGGAAGCTATGGATTTCACAGACAAAATGCCTATGGCACCAAATCCTGTTATCTTGCGAACTTTAATAGCGGCCTGCCGTACTCAAGGTCAGCTCAATCTTGGTGAAAGGATAAGTAAGGAGCTCATTTTGAATGATCCAATGCAAGAGTCGAACTATGTCCTACTCTCTGACATTTATGCCAAATCCATGGACTGGGAAAAAAAGATCGGAGTGAGGGAAACATTGGTGAAGAAAGGTATCAGAAAGGTTCCTGGAAGCACCATGATTGAGCCTGGCAGTGATTTTCATGAGTTTTTTGCAGGAGACAAATCTCACAGCAAATATCCGAAGATCTGTGAAATGGTACATGAGATGAAGGTGAGAACAACCTAAGCAAAAGTGGCAGATAATTAGAGGAAACGCTCCCGTATTGTGCAAATGTCATTGTTAACAGCTCTCTGGATATCCACCCATTCTCCAATATGCTGGTTTCCATTAACAAATCTGCTCTCAAGCCAACTTCCATCGTCTCACCTCACTGGTCTAAGCTTTTCCCCGGGCTGTCCACACTCCACAGAGCTCCACCCTTTCTGTCACTTCCAATTTCCAAAGAAAACTAGTAAGGTATGGATGGCATCTATAAAACACTTATGCAACTGTTTTTTACTCTTTTTTTGTTTTGTTTTGTTTCAGATTTTGAGTCATAGTTATACCTTCAGTTAGTACAAAGTTGAAATTAATGATTTGTTTGCTAATCCTAAATATTTCTCACTATATTATCTATTATAGTACTTGGAAAAACTCAAATAAATGGCAAATAGCATTAACGAGTAAATTTGGACCTATCTTCTTCCATATAAAGTCTCCTATATGCCGTTGTCTAATCTCAATGCAACGAGCTGTTCAAAGGAATGGTTCTCAAAATTCCTTGGGTAACTCTGGTATATTTGTCACTTTATATATAGGCGTATGTTTGTCATCAACTTTGTAATTTTCAAGTTAAATTAGGTTTTTTTTTGTTACTTTATTGTCATTTTGAGTCCACGTATTACCAGTACCATTACTTTAACAGTAATGTATCTAACTTCTGACATATATACGGAGAACTAAAGTAAATCAAAATGGCATATACTAATTTATATGCGTATATCTCTATTAATTCATATTTATATCCCTGCAGGCTGTATGTTGAATTAGTTGTATAAACATAATAAATGTTTAGCTGACATATTTGCAGCTAAAAACTTACATTTCGTATAGGCAGAAAAGATCATTGACAAAAGAAAAATTTTTAGGCTCTTTTTAGAATGATGAAGAAGATCTGAAAAATGATAATAATTTTTAGGCTCTTTTTAGAATGATGAAGAAGATCTGAAAAATGATAATTGTTTGGTAATGAAGCTGAGGTCATGATATAAATGATGAAGAGCTTGCAAAATTGAACTCAAGCTAGCTGAGGGCCGTGGGCATGATGAGATACTTGGGGCTTAGGGCTCTACTATCCATGGAAAAGTCAACAGTGAAGATGATGGTTTTGCTGATGATGAGGGTGCGTATTAGGTTGATGATAACAATGAAGATGAGGAAAGGCTGGTAAAGCTCAAGAATTGGCAATGGTGGAGTCGGGCCCATGCTTTGGAAGATGGCATTGCAAGATAAGGGCAAGTCTTTCTCCAATAATGTATTATGTGCTGTAAAACAAATATGTATTCATCTAGTCTAGACTATGTTTTAGTTCTTGAGAATGACGTAAAATGGGTCCTCCGTAGTTTCAATTTTATGTACCGCTACTTTGTTACACTTTCTCCCTGCACGTTTGCCGATACATAACTTCAATTATTAATATCGTTAAATATAGTCACTAATTATTGTCACTTCAATTATTAATATCGTTAACAAGACCCCACATGATCATATTTTTTCTTAAGTATAAGTCACTAATTATAGTCAAATTAGAGTATGTGAATAGAGCTAAAGTCAAAATGCAACAAAAGAAAAATACGGAGGAAGTATTTGATAAACCATAAAGAGGAAATAGTCTTAAAAGTGATTTAATCTATCATTCACTTGCGTTAAGTGTCTAGAAACCCTTTACGAATTGTAGGCATGTAATGTTAAGGTGCCTTATGAACAGTTTCAGTTTACATGATTTCCACTTGGTCTTAGAAGTTTATTTTTTCTAAAACAATTTTCTGCATTTGTTGTACAACATGCACCTGCAGACTTGTAAAATCCTCTTCCTTGTGTTATTTATGCACGGTGGACTGTATTGGGGAAATGTCTAGTCTCTAAATAGATATCCTGAAATGTTTACTTGGCTCTCGGTATAATTGCTCTATTCTTTCCTTGCAGATCATAAATCTTACTGTGGACCAATGTCTAGAGAAAGCTGTTCTTGGATTACTTTGTGACTTTACCTGATAAATCTGCTTCTCAATCTTGGATACTGTGGATAAAGTGGATGCTGTTCCTTTGAAGACAAAAATACAAGCCCAAAAGCCAGTGAAGTTAGGGTTCAAATTCCAGTTTGTCATGAGAAGCAACTGGTCTGCTGAAAAGAAGCTGAAGAAAGGACATTCGGAAAATTGATGAGAGAACGAAGTGCCCAACTGTGAGTCAATGAATTGCATATGTATTACATTACTCACCTATGCTGAATATATCAATTAAAAAATGATAAATCATGCTATATTCAAGCATATCTCATGCACAGAAAAATGTCCTTCAAGCAACATTGTGATACGGATTGTAATGTTGAATATATTTAGGAAATTTTTTTGACTCTGTTCATCAGGTAGCATTTCATTATATATGTCCAGATGGCACAAGATGATTATCTACATCCTACGTGGTGGTGAGGTTCAAGTTAGTTTTCAAGTTTTTCCGAGCCCATCATAAACAAGCCAGTTAAATGTGGGATGAGGTAGCAGAACTGGAGGGAACGTGGTATCATCCTCTAGAGTCATAGAATGCTGGCGTCTCTGCTTAATCAATTTATATGAAAATTTGGTTGCTACGAATATGCTTGTAGTTAAAAGAACTTACATTCACATGGTTCGAAATCTTACTGAAAAATAGGGATTCTTCATTTAGAAGATTATTTATCTACCTGGATATCATGCCTTGTCAGCAGTAATAAATTTACAAGGACAAGGTATAAAAAAATTTGAAACACTGGAATGCTTGGGAGGTGCCCTCGTTGACAAACAGATGCTCTAAATCTTCTGTAAACTGTAACCATCTTTCTTTGTGCATATGGCCTGACTATATTTGTTCTTAATATGCTGTCATCTGTGCACTATAAGGAATAATCCAAAGTCTATCGCCAATTTATTCTGTCCTGTGTCCAAGCAAGTTTTGGAAAGGATGTGATGAAGAATCAATGTCAATGTTATTGTTTCTTGGTGTATATTTGAAACTGGAATGTGGCATGGTTAAGCAGCGAACTAATGGGATTTACTCCCCTTAGGCCTTACCGCCTTAGTAGTGCTGTCCCTGTGTCTTCCAATGCAAATGTATATCAAACATAACATACATCCCATGATGCCACACATCTTCCTTGCTGTTGTTTATTTCTTTCTTTCCCTTTCACTGCTTATGGGAGTTGGAATTCTTCCTGGAAAACCAATCTACATAAAGAGTAGTGTATCATACAGGGAAGGTATTACTCCCATTTACTCCACTGCACATTACTTGAAGCACCGTGTTAAATTTATGTTATCTGTTAGCCAATGAAAACCACCTCTCATTTTTTGTTTCGGAAGCTGCTGAGTTGGGTGAAAGCAGTATAAATAATTCATCTCTTTGTTGATTGATTTGTTTTGGAAACACAATCCCAAAGGAGGGCGTATGCCGGGACATTCCACATCGCTTGATGCCCAAAATAATAGGAACAAGAAGGTAAAAGAATGACCTGAGCTTGTGTATGCTTTTTAGTTTTCCTGTGTTAATGAATCTGCGACTTCGATTCAAGAAATACAACTGAATTAGAATGTGGAGAGGAGTATCACTACAGATTTAAGTTACTAGTATAAAGCAACTACTTTTCATTTCTTTCTGCAGGTTGTTGCTGCAATTATATATACTCCCATCTCTAACAAGTGTTCCTTTTGGTGTTCTTGTTTTGGATCTCTATATACTGTTTTTCGTGTAGTTTCGGGGGTTTTATTTTCTGGGCTGCAAATTTGCCCCTTTTCTTTCCCTTGTATCCACACAATAACTTCTCTTTCAGGAATGTCAAGGGGATCATGACACAATTCATAAAGGAAGCATATCCATCGTTTAAAGCCAATGGCATTTTTATCCTTTGGAGAATAAGGAATTGTTGAACAATGTTAAAGGCCAGCTTGCAATTTGCAACTTAGGCTGCTCTCTGATCTCTCATTGCTAGATTATCATTATAGCTTTTCTGTGCTGGTTTCATAAGCTGTTGGATTTGGTTTCTTAGCTAAACCAAACCTTGAAATTATTATATTACATTTAAAATTATGAAAATGTTTAATTTGAAAAGTTGTTGAATTAATAAAAATAGGTTAAACAAAATATTTACCTAATATATTTTAATCAATTTATTAAGTTTTCAGTTAAAAGGGCTAGTGTGCCAAAATAATAATTAATTATTAATGCAAAATCATATTCCCTCCCTACCATTATATTTTTTTTATAAGAATTTTATTTTTTTCGAAAATATGTTTTTTAATAAAGTTCAATATAGAATTTTTAATAACTCGCTTGATCGACGGTCGAGTTAACAGGAAGACTACCAATCCTCTGTAGTCATTCATGAGTCCCACAAACCGCTTATTTCTTTGGTAATTGTACACACCCATGAATGTTTTACATAGAAGTTCACATCAAATAGAGGAAGGCTATTTGCAACTTCTAGCCCTCTAGTCAAGGCCCATATGACCATACTTGTCTTCACAGCTAGACGGCAGAAGTTTCCTCAGATAAATCAACTGGACATACTATTTTGGGAACCACGTTTTTGCCCCTTACAGGGCAATAAACTAATCCCTCACGTGGACCCTTGATAGGGACCACAAAATTTTTTTTCTATGCAACAGTTCTCTGCCACACCTAGTGGGACATGGATAACTACTGTCAGCAATTTACAAATGATTTTTCTGTCTAGCATGAATCTAGGGAGTGATTATTTGGATATAAAGTTGTTACCGCTGTCTGCTGGTGGTCATATATCATTATCCATATGTTATTGAGACTAGGCTTTATTAAGATATGTTCTCCCTGTGACCTTGACCTAGAAACCGTCAGAAAAAGTAGATGTCTATTTCTTCCCTAATCTTTTTCTCACACTACCAATTCTCTTTTCACACTCCGAAGAAGATATCTCACAAGCATTCTCATGCATGTCCATTGAAGACAACCAAAGTTACTTCAAGGCTAATTTTGCTAGCTCCAGCACCACCAGTGCTGGTGGAAGTACATGCTGAATATAGCAAACTTTTATAAGTATTTCTTCACCTGATCTTTTTCTCATACCACTGATTCTCTCTTTGCACCTCAAAGAATCTCCCTTACAAGCATTCTCGTGCATGTCTATTGAAGACAACCAAAATCACTTTGAGGCTACTTTGGCCAGCTCCAGCACCACTAAGGCTGGTGGAAGTACTTGCAAAATATAGGTGGGTCTTCTGGCCTCGAATTACCCTTTTGAACGTCTAGATATTGATTATAGGGCAACTCTTGCTAGTTGACCTCCCGCCAATTCTTACCAATATGGACAGCAGTCTGCCTCCACCAAGTGAACACTTTACTTTGATTTCATCGTCAAGTGGGGCGATGAATTTGAAGGTCTACCTAACAACCCTTAAGTCATTTTTTCATACGATACAATTCGAGAAATTAGATGACGAATCAGATATCACCGTTCTGGTCAAATTTTCTCAGGCATTCCAGATGGAGGTGAACTCCACTTTGGTGAATTGGCTGGTGGCGTGGTCCAATACATGGACACGATATACCAGCTAAAGCATGCTGACATAGAGACACGAGTCACCCAACAAATGATGCAGGTCCAAACCAACCCACATAACATGTTCCAGGTGCAATTCCAGCAGTCTACAAGTGAGCAATACACAGATCCACGGTGCAGTGCTCATGCGCTTACCGTGCCACCACCTATGCAGACCTATCGTCACCCTTATCTAGGTTGGATTAAGCAGTGATGGCCTTTTCCAAATGGCAAGCTCCCCGACTTCCCCTAGATCTCTAGACAGGATGTCAAGTTGACTGTGGAGCACATCGACAGGTTCACCATCAAATGTGAGGAATACAACAATGACAGCTACTCCAAGTTGCAAGCATTTCCATTGTCATTAACCGATTGTGCTTTCAAATAGTACGTCTCATTGTTGACCAATTCGGTACAAGACAGGTCCGAGATGAAGCATGTCTTCCACAAGGTGCTCAACACTAACTGTTGTAGCAACGACTAGTTAAACCACTTTCATGCCATTTGATTGACCCTCCGAAAGCGCCCTCTGCTGCCCATTTGAGGACCAGTTATCCAAAACAGTGAAAACTTGCTTAGTGACTGTCGAGTCAGTAGGAAGACTACCGATCTTCGATAGCCATTTATGAGTCCCACAAATTGGTTCTTTCTATGGTAATTGTCCGCATCTAGGAAGATTTTATATGGAAGTCCACTCCAAATAGAGACTCTGGTTATCCGTGACTTTTAGTTAAGGCTCGTACAACTGGTACTTGTCGACTACGTGGCAGAAATCTTTTCCACTAAATAGAGCGAATATACTATTTTAGAGATTTGCGTGTTTCCCCTCATATTAATAGACTAATCCCATAGTAAACCTTTTAGATACACTTAAAAAAAACCTTCTAGATGCACTTAATGAAATTAAAATATTAGTATATTTGGACGTGATTTTGAAAAAAATCAAAAGTCAAAAAGAGAAGTAGAAGCAAAACTCAAAAGTAGAAGCACATATATCTTGTGTTTGAACATGCTTTTATAAAAGCAGATTATTTGAATAAAAGTGTTTGGATGCATAATAAG
>MAYD01566543.1:0-10471 GCA_001909325.1 Ruellia speciosa
AGCAGGAGGAGTAAACAAAATTATTACCATCACAGTTTTCATCTTCTTCACAGGCCTTTGATGAAATGGTTTATTCAAACATGAGCTCCCACATTTACAGCCCTCAGAGCAACTAGACCTTAGCATACTGTAACAGAAAATAAATATGTCACATATTGATCTATGCCCAGAACCCATACACACTGTAAGACATCACATTCATGATTATCCTGCAACTACAACTTCATGAAAGACAAACCAGAAAGAAACCCAAAAAAAAATAAAAAATTGCCCCAAGTATAAAGTAAAGGAAGACCTTGACAATGAAAATTATGATGCATCTTCTCGGAACAGAAACAGACATGTCATTAGTGGGCACGCGGAAATAGAAAAAGCTAGCCATAGATCTAGGTAATTAAGTATTTGATCCACCCTTATACAAATGCATTAAATCCTTTGCCAACATTAGAGAAATAACCATACATTTCCCTGTAAAAGAAAAAGACTTAACTATTAATACCAACAGCTGCAGCACCAAAGAGGAGGAAAAGAAACTTGGTAAAGGAAGATTTTGTGATGATTGCAATCACAATCTAATGTGGATCCAGATACTCAGTAAAGTAACAAGGTTATTGGCAATGAATTAGACTTTTGTTTCATATCAAACCATTAGATAATTCACACACTATACATCAATTAAAGGCCCTAAACCTACCATGTGAAGAGGAAAAGGCATAAAATTGCATCAAACAAGAAGTTGGAATATCAAAGTGAATCCGTAAATATGCAAGAAAAATAATCATTATGCTAATGAATAAAAAAACTTATAAAAGCTTACATACAATTTAATTCAATGATCAAAAGTTAACAGGTTATAAATCATGTTTGATATGACAGGTTCACTAGTATCATCTTCAATAGATGTACGATTGTAACGTCAGCCAATAGATGTAAGCAGATGTCACCCAAAAAAATGAGAACAAATAGTCAGATCTCCAGGGACAAAGGTCAATTCCATGCCTTACCCGCAAAGGCAATCTCTACCACAAACACCTGGAGATTCAGCTGATGAGCTGCAAGAACAGAATATGCCATCGTCCCCCAAACGCCTTTTTATCTTCTTTGTCAAATACACATCTTGAAAATAGTCAAGACCAAACAAAAAGCACACTAAAAGGAGGAGTTTGATAAAAACAAAATACATTAAACATTTGGAAGATGACAATCTTTTGTAGCTAGAAGATTGCTGAAGTTAGACAAACTGTATAAGATACAAGACAATTGAGGTACCACGCTGAAAACAAAATTACTAAGTAGTGGTTATGAAGGATACTGCGTCTAATATGAGAATAGGATGTATTTTTCCCTGCTGTTATTGACTCAGGAAGTTCAAAATCAACTGGATTTCCAATCTCCTTCACCAGTTTATTGAAGACTTGCCCAATACCAATACATTCAGCATTCTGCTTGCATAAAAATTGAAACAAATTACAGCCACAGTTATGGAAAGACACACACAACACGCACAAATAAAATTGGGAATCAAATACAAGGCATTTCGATAAACCTTCTTCATAGCAGGCATGGCCTGGGATAGGGAGCTGTTTTGTGCTACAGAACACAATTATTCCTGCAAAATAAACACATGGAGTCAAAGGTGAGAGAAAAGGAGGAGCAAGGAGTACCAAGTACCAAAAAGGATCTTCTGGTGACAAATAATTAGGACATTTAGATGTGCAAAACTAAATTTACTTCAATTTCTTAAACTGCATATCTCATTATATTACATATTAACATCAAAATTAAATTCTTACATAAAATATGTATATCCTTCAAAAGCTTAATTGTATCTGAAATCTTTAAGGGGTATGCACTATCCTTAGTGAGACTAAGTTGGTGAGATTTATACAACACAGTAAAGAGTAAAGACATTAATGCTACATGAACAACCAAGGAATTCTAATAGAGCATTCTCCCCTGACAATGAATAATAACCAAAAACAAGGATATGTACAGCTGATTTTTCATGTTGGAACTGACCAAATAACCATCTAGACTCTAGATTGCATCATTTCATCATGTAACAATAATAAATTTATTCATGGGCAGTGGGCACTACATCTAGTAAAAAAACAGCAGTATTTTCTTAATTTCCTAGCTCAAACCTCACATGTGAAATGATCAAGAAAAAGAAGAATAAAGAAAGAAAAACTTATTTATCCCAATCTGGAATGACAGTTCCACCAGAATGATTAAACGACACATATATTAAGGGAAAAAAAATATACAACTATTCACATCTTGAATGAAATTTCTACCCGCATGGACATAGGAATCCCTCAATTATTCATCCTACGTGCAACTCCCACCAGAATGTATAAAAAGAAGAAACATCATGAATACAAAGCAAAGAAACAGAATTTCAAATCTTAAAAGAACATTCCACCTCGCATAAATATAAAAATTCTATGAAGTACAAAACAATTCCGCCAATAATCTACAATGCACTCAACTAAATACAAAATTTTACCAAAAAATCAGCAAAATCTCACGAACTAGGGTTTACGCAACTACCTGAGTAAAAAAATTAAAATCAATAACTGAAAAACACGAAAAATACATACAATTGAAAGGGGAGCGGCGCGCGGAGAGAGTTTCTTACCTCGAATGTTGGGGATGTAGAATCGACGGAGACGATTTTCTGCACTCTGTGGACTGCGAGTGGGAGAGCAAAAAGGGAGAAAGGGATAGGGAAGAAGAAAGAGGGATTTCTGATGAGGGAGTGAAAAGTTATTCCATCAACGAAATAACTCGGGGTTAACGGTCCGCTACTTTAAAACTGTTGACCACGCAGTCTGCACGTCCGGATGGTAATAAAAGGGTAGTGCTAAATGCACCATACTTTTACTGCGTAGCACCTAAAAAGACGATTTTGCCCCTTATATTATATTTAAACTTGAATTTGATTTAATTTATTCTACACTACATTTTTACAATTTTAGAGCACTTTGACAAGATATTGAGAGATTCGCAAGGAAAAAATGGCGGAAAAAAGACCAAGCACGAAGAAAAACCTCAAGATAGTCGCGGTAAGTAAAATTTTACAAATTGGGGTCGAAAAATAGACGGGGGGCCGTTTGACCCCCCGGGCGACCGTCGGGATCTCCTAAGATGAATCTAAGGCGATCGTCGATCTCACCTCGACATAAGCCGCCTCCCTTTAAAAGGAGGCGGCCACGCATGTGACCTCGCTTTTAAGCGAGGCCACCTTCGATGCCGCCGCGCTGGCTGGCCGTTTGGCCTTACAGGGGAGGCGGCTGGCCGTTTGGCCTTACAGGGGAGGCGCCTCCCATCTTTGAGAAACCAAGCCGTTTCTCATAATTTTTTTTTATTTTAGATGTTTTCTGCGATTTAGTCGATGTATATTGTCTTTATGCATAGCTATGTCGTTTGTTTATGTAATGTGCAACGATCTATAATAAATAGTAATTGTTTCGCTTTAAAGTATACTTAATTGATTATATATTCGATTACCCATTTCTTTGTGGTTAATTTTATGGTTATTTATTTGCTTCTCCATGTTATAGTACTTGATACGTTGTTTTTATTGTTTATGTAATTGTTTATTTTGTTTTGTATTAAAGTGAGTATATTTGATACAAATTAATGTGTTTAAATTGAATATGTTGTTATGGTGCAAAAGTTGAAGGGGAAGGCTCGTAAGAGTAGCGCCTCTGAGGAGGGGGGACAGCACCCGAGGGAGCGCAACGTTACGGGGCCGATGCGCAGATACGTTGCGCGCGCTGGAGGCGCAGATGGCAGCAGCACAGGGAGTTGACCAGGAGCAGGTGGACAAGGCAGCGAGCGATGAGGAGAACGAGGGTGCGGAATCGCCGGCAAGAGTCGATGCGGGGGTGCCGGAGTACCCTGAAGCATAGCGAGGATGAGGAAACTTCGGCAGCGGGGGACAGTGCCCACAGGCCAGCGGCGCGAGCATACTGAGCACGGCATTTGCTTTAGGTAATAGCGGAATTTTTTAATATTAGCCATATAGTCATTGAATTGTTAATTATGAACAATACGATAACCTGAATTTTTCACAATCTGTCGGGGGCGATGAGCAAGAAGAAGGCTACGGTGGAGGATTGGACTGTGACTGGGCCAATGCCGGGTGGGCCCACAGATGGTGAGGTGATCCCTAGCTTCAGGGGGCATGTGGCATCGCGGATATGGGATGGCGATCCGCGGGCGGTTCTGAAGTGCCAAAACTGTAGGGACACCCATATCAGGCTACACAATGCATTTGGGATGTTCCTAGAGGCGCTACAGGGGGTGCTTGCTGGGACGGGGCTGGCGCACCTCCGTCCATCATGTTCAAGGACATTGACGCTGTGCTTGTGTCGGCTTTTGTGAAGAGGTAGCAGCCCGACACCAACACCTTCCACCTCCCATTCGGTGAGATGACGATTCTACTCCAAGACGTATGGTACATTCTTTGCTTGCCCATGGATGGCACGCAGGTCACCGCCGATCCCAGCGTAGAGGACTTGCAGACCACCTGCACGCAGTACTTTGGGATGACGTAGAAGGACTTGTGTACGTGTCACTATTTCGGCGGGGGGATACTCGTCGATTCAGTGTTCCAGTATATGGTTCACAATGCGCCCGTTGACATGAGGGCGATTGGGTGGCTGTGGGTTACGTTGGGGACCACCTTGTTCACGGACAAGAGTGGGACTTGGGTTAGGCCAGCGTTGCTCGAGGAGGTCGGGGGATTTTTCATGGGGTTCAGTGGCGCTCGCTTATCTGTATCGGCATCTCGGTGTGGCGAGCAGGGTCAACTCAGCGGGCATTGCGGGGTGCATGATGCTACTCCAGGCTTGGATCTATGAGTACTTTTTGGCTTTCAGCCGAACCGAGATAGGTTGGTAGTGCCGCCCGATGGTGCCTGTGCTGTTGGCGAGGCAGGAGGACAAGTCGATACAGTGCCTCACCGCTATCCGAAGACAGATTGATCGCATGACCGCAGACGAGGTACGCATATTTTTTGTTGATAATTTCGATTTAATTCGCACGGTCTATTAAATAACTTGGTTGGTGTTGTTCTACAGGTGACGTGGATGTCATATGGCGCGGACCCAGCGTCTCAGGTGCGGAGGACTCTGGCGGTCGGCTACATCCGGTACTGCGACATTGTGGAGCCTTACATGCCCGGTCGTGCGCTTAGGCAATTGGGGTACGTTCAGAGCATTCCGCCTGCCATAATTTCTCCGGACTATCATTGGCGACCTACAAGGTCAAAGTCTTACAGGGTGGATCACTCCCTAAAGGCAGCCGAGGCGTCGTGGAGGATGTTCCTGGGTCAGTTCTCCCTCATGCTAACAGAGCACGAGCCCATCATCGATGACCCATCCGCTATTGTCCTGGGTTACATGGATTGGTATAGGCGACACTCCTGTCCCCGCCTCCTCCCACAAATTGATGAGTACGTGCGTGCATCATACTCACAGGCGAACAACGAATACGTAAGTCGAAAGTTATTTTCAATTGAAGTTAAATTACTTTTTACTTATAAATTGATGAATGATCGATTGACTTATGTGTTTTTTGTTTTTGTTTTTTGTTTATTTGCAGTGGTACGGCCGCATGATTGGTGTTATGCGCGATATGATTGGGCAGGTAGAGATGCGTGACCCTGAGCTGGCGAGGCGGTACCGAGCAGAGTACGAGGCGATAGAGCGCGATTGGCATGGTGCCCGCTGATATGTATGGATGTACTATTTATGGGTTTTTTTTTTATCTTGGCCTGTGGCGACTTTTATACGTATGGCTTGGGTACGATTTGACGTATTTTTTTCCTGTACATTACGGTAGTTAACAATTTTCTAGGTTATCGTTACCTGTTTTCGAAGTTGTGGTATGGCCTTGGCTCATTCCATGCATATGATTATATTTAATACGCATAGGGAACTTAAGTAATACGTTCACAAACAAATCAGGGAAATGAAAAAAATGTGCATGCAAAATGCCAAAACAACTAATTACTACACATCTATTATGCAAAACTATTTCATTGCCGTGGCATAAAACTTACCTGGATCACCGCATGGCTACAGAAGTAAAAGTTGAGCTCAGTAGGATGGTATATTGTGATATCAACAACAGTACCTAATCGAGCAAGAATCATCTTCATATAATTGATCCCCACAAGGCATACTTCTCACGGTAACTGATGCCTTGCCGAAAGTTTGACATTTAGTCAATGTTTAATTGGATTTTTCTTTCGAATTTTGGAAAATGTTATTGTTAATCCCTTGATATGAACAATGTAGAGCCAATTTGAGTATTAGTGTTGTTTCAGCCATGATAGAACTATTTTAATGTGTTTGCGAGATGTACAGGGTAGAACGTGGAATTTAAGCTTCAGAATACATTTTGGCGTATTTCAGAACAGTAGCAGGTCCCGCGATATTGGGCCGCGGAATCCAATAACGCGGCCCGATATCGCGAAGTCTGAAGCGGAAGCCCGCGATTTTGGGCCGCGAAATCCAATAACGCTGCCCGATACTGCGAGATTTGCGGAGGCGGCCCAGTTCGTTATTTTCGGCCCGATCGATTGTGCAGGACCTTGAGATCTCTTTCTAAGGCAAGAAATTTCGTCACAAGGCAGGAAAAATCTGATTTTTGGCAAGAGGTTTCCATTACATAGGTTTTGGGATCATTATAAATACAAGGCATTGGTGCTTGCATAAGGAGATTATTCAGCAAGATACACATCATTACTCACTCATCAACTCCATCAACCATCTACTCCATTGCACATCCAGCAACATTCCAGTACTCTTCCATTTTCCAGCAAGGCGAGCACCTCAATCTCAAGATCAAGATCATTCTTTGAAGGTCTTCAAGTCATCCAACCACAAGAGGCTAGGATGATTCGAAGTCATTGACGGGTTTTATTTCTTCATGATTTTTATGATTGTTATGTTTTCTTCCTTTTTGAACATCTTTTTGACTAAAGCCATGAGTGGCTAGACTTTCCCTTTGGGGACCCTAGGTTAGAATGTTTTTCCTTTTATTGTGTTAAGACTCTTTTACTTTCGTTAATTCCATACTTTATTAAATTGAATATTTGATGTGTTGGGGAGATCGGCCAATTCCTTAACCTGAGCATAATTCCACCTTTTATTCCGGAAGGATTTTAAGTAGATAATTCAATTAAATAACGTAACTCGTGGGGGAACTAGCCAAGGGAACCACATAGTTACGACTATCATAGATTAAATCATTTAATGATTCGGAAGAACGTTGGATTTTCTAATCTATTAAGAATATGGATTTAATTAAAATTGATTGTAAAGAGGATTGATTCATAAAGGGGAGAACATGGATACCTAGGGGACCCAATCCTTAAAGATCTTGAATTTAATCTAAATTCCCTTGCTTTGGAAAAATTTCCATAATTCATCCATCTCATATTCACCTTTATTTTATTGCATACGTAGTTGATAGAACCTCATCTTTTTATACACATGTTATTCTTTTATTCGCTACAATGATAACATAAATTAAATTTGCCTATTTCGCGCCTTCCCTGTGGATTCGACCTGGACTCATCCAGTACTATTACTTGGATAAACCGTATACTTGCGGAGTATTGTGTTAAATAATTTTCACACACCAGTAACGTTGGTCCCAATTGTTAACACTACTACGGTGAAGTTTATACCACCAATCATGAATTCGCGGCATAGCGAAGTTTGGCTCCAAGTCGAGGCGAATGAAATGCTGCATGGAAGTACCAAGGTGAGCAATGATGATCTCTGCAATTGGTCCCGTCGTATCATGCCTCACTTCCAGTGGTATAACAGTGACGCAATACCAATCTGGATTCGATTTTGCCCTGTCATTTCCATAACCTAATAGGAATATCGCAGCATTGCACATGGTAGCTATGGGGAAGAGGTCATAAGGTATAACCATCTAGTGACGGCAAGGGGCCGGCCTTTTGGACGAGTAGCGAATGCGATCGAGGCATTTCTGTATTCTGTCCCAATATATCGTATCATACAGGGCTTGGTTCTGCTCGATTTCATACCCAGCAGCATCCCGAACTCTTTGCCATTTATCTTCAGTCTCATATATGTACAACGATATGGCCCTGAAGCCGTAGTTTCCATCGGTTGTACATCAACACACTGAATCATGTATGGTTGAATAAGGGTTGTGATTCTGCTAAAAGATGGGAAAGCACGGGCACCAACCGGTTGAGTGTCTTCATCGCCTAAAAAGCAATTTTACTTGCCGTTGTTACTTAATATTCAATACATAAACGAATCAAATTTCTCATTACGCTTACCTGAGCTGCCGATAATGCTGGTGCTTGCCTGTGAACATCCTCGACCCGTACTCGTGCCTGTTGTGGAGCATCCCCGACCTAGTCCCCGATCCCTGTACTCCCAACGACTTGGATTACGCTTCGTGGACCTGCTCCCTTTGGGCGGACCCTTCACATTAGTCTTCACAGTGGGTTCACCAAATCCTTGTGTCTCAGGGTTCATTTTCTGATGTATGTACCTAGCGATGTCCGTTACCACGCTTGTATCCATTTGGTCGACCTTGTCAACGAGTTTGTGTAGGAACATATGGTGCTACGATAGACCATTTCCATCAGCAGGATCATCCTTACCTCCTACGTCGTCGACTGTGTAGTCTAGTTTCTTCCAAAACCAATGTACACAGTTCAATCCAGTAGGATGATTTATCACGAAATACTCCCATAGCTTGCACGCACAAGGCAGATAGTGCGTACTCCACAACACACATCCACAGCGTTCCTCAACGTCTACATTCAGTTCCAACACCCGCCCCAGCTCCAAACCGTAGTGGGACATATTTCCTGCAAGGCATTGCAACAGTGGTTGCCTGTGCGAAACCGAAATATGCCGACTCGACTCCTCCAAGGAATACCTGTTAGCAAAGGCCATCCATTAATACAAGCTATAACAACAGCGATGTGCGCAAACATAAGAGCTATACAAAATCGTTCAAGGACGTACCATATGTCAGAGTTACGACGCTATTTCCTTATCCACTTTCGTCTAGATCGTGTCTAGGGACCCTATCGACGAGTTCAACCATTTTTCAACTAGTTGTGTGCACTTTCGACCCTGCACGTCGTAGTGTTACCGAAATGTAACACACTGTTCATTCAGGCGCAGATAAACTTCTCCTTATGCACCAATCACGTCCCCCTTAAGTACTCAAGTACTTTAGACCATCCAGTGCAGAGCGTTTCAATTTCCTTCTTGGCCATATCATATTCTTCTAATGTTGGGGCCTACTGCATGATCCTGAATGCCCCGTATGTGAACAACGCTGCATGACCCATATCCTTCTCGTTCAGCCTATACACCCTGTCCTCCACATCCTTGTATAAATGCCACGTGCATAACAGGTGAGCACTGTGTGGGAATAGCTTCGCGACGGATTTCATCAGGCCTATCTCTCGATCCGTCATGATCGTGGTGGGATGCACATTGCAACCAATAAGTATTCTGAGATGCTCAAGCACCCACCTGTAACTCACCTCCGTCTCGTCCTTCATAATTGCATAGGCTATGAGGTAGTTCTTGTTGCACGGTGTCATGCCAATCATCTCAAAAAATGGCCACCTGTATCGATTGGTCTTGTATGTTGAATCCATGCCAATGAATATGGAGTACGCTCTATATAATTGAATCGACTCTGGATGAGCCATAAACACGTGTGTCAACTCATTCCTAACTGGGTCTGCCTCCTGCCAGTGGACATAATGGTGCTCCTTCGCCTGGTGGAATAACTGACCAACCACGTCTCTCCCTTCCAATGCTTCGCTCCTCAACTGGTTCCTGCATGAATCGATGCGGGTTTAGCCTAAGCCGCCGACATGTCCCACATGATCTTCCTCGACTCTTTTCTCATTCCACTCATCTGATGATGGCCTTTCGCTTGCGTCGCTAACCGATGATTGTGCAGCTTTTCAGGAGAACCCTGAATCGGAACATAAACCCCCCTATAACGGCCCAATTTCCATAAACTGGAGACGTCACCGCCACACCGAACTTATCATGGAATCTAACCCTAAACTCCACAATAAGCTCGGTTAAAGGCTAACTATCATCTCATCCTATCAGGAAAATACTGGACTTTCCGGAAACAAGGTCCCGTACGATCACAGCTCATGCTTGAATAAAACTGGAAACACGTAGTACGATAAAATAAAATAAAGTTATTACAGGCGGAAGTGTCAAAGTACTTGTCCCACACCGGGACTCGACTATTCAATACAAGCCGATGAATATTTACAAGAGTTCAAAATAAAAGGAAAGTCTTCACGGTGTATCAACACCTGCAACCAAAAAGGTTAGGATGAGGCATAACAAAAGGGTTCACTCGTCCTCACAAAAACCATCAGGTGGTAACCTGATCCACTAACATCACTGAGTCGGAG
>MAYD01566593.1:0-10734 GCA_001909325.1 Ruellia speciosa
GGAATCAATCTGCCCCTTACTTGCGTACTCAAAGGGAAGGTGCGGGCTAAAGAAGATCAGTTCCCCTTTCGACCCGAATGGAGACTGCCTCTGTCTTGTTGTATTGATTGGATGAATCCATCTACACTAGACTTTGGTTCGTCAAGATTCAATGTATGTTAATCCACTCTGGTTCATGTCTGTATTCCCGTATTCGTGGAGCACACTAAGTGGGGGCTATCAGCATTGTACGCATGATGGTGTCCTGAGTTGTGCCGCAGATAGTCGAATGTGAGGAGGACATTAACTATACATATAAAAGCTTGGTTAGCAGTCCAAGTATAAATATTTATAGCACTTGGATTCTTCCATGATTTGGAGGTCCCGGTGTTGCTTGTTGCATATTTGACAACTCATGATTTGAACTGCTCATTAAAACATTTTGAAAATGTGCATGGCATAGCATTGTTTACTCATGATTATGCATAAATGTTTTAAAGGATCTCGAGTCGATATTTATGGAGATGTTGGCTCGACATCCCACGATGGTTGCAGATTGTATAATTGATGATGATGTGGATTTTCATACTTAGTCTCGTGACTAATGATGCTAATATTTGCTTCTCAGGGGATCACGAGAATTGCGAGGACATACCTCCGATGAATTAGGGGTTCGGGTTAGAACCCGAGGGAAGTTAGGTCGAGCGAACATTCTGTGCTTAATCTGTTTTACTAACTTCTTTGGATACCGGTTTAACTACCTTTCTTTTATGCATCGAACATTTTATGTATTTCAGTTTCAGCTTGTACTAAATGGCCGAGTCCCGGCATGGGACATTTTTCAAATTCTATTTTGTAATAGACATTATGAACTTTGAATTTATCTTCTTTAGGTGCTTATATGTTTATCCCTTTCCAAGCATGATGGCTGTGGTCTGTGGGAGTTAGCTTTCTAAATCGCAGCGTACTCTAATAGGATGAGACAATGGATGAGCCTGTGCATCGAGCTTATTGTGGGATTTAGGGCTAGATCTCACGATAAGTTTGGTGTGGAGGTAACATGTTCGGTTTAGGGAAATCGGGGTGTTACAAGTTGGTATCAGAGCGTATATGCTCTAATGCTTGGTAATAAAATTTGGAAACTCAATGTGTTATATGGAATAAAATTTGGTCTAGACTTGTAAGGAGTGGGGGATTAGACGTAGTCTTTTCTTTCTTTATGGCTGATGAATGTATGTACTTGAGTGTCACTGTGGTACTAACCCTTCCACATGCAACTCAATTGGGTCGATGGCACTGACAAGCATTTCGTGCATTTTTGTAGATGCCTCCTTGTAGAGCTCCCAGAATTAGGGTTCCCTGTTTCGAGAACCATGAGGCCAGTGAGGCCAATCATGAGCAAGATAATGATGGGGAGTCAGTCGAGAATGTTCCACCCGCTGCTCCAAATGTGAATGAACCGAATGTGCAAGGAGCACAAGGCATGGATGTGTTCGCGCAGTTTATGAATATGATGATGAATCAAATGAATCGGGCTCCGATAGCCAATCACTTTAAGGAAGTTGCTTGGACAAAACCTCCTCAATTCCTTAGTACTACAAAGCCGGCAGAGCTCGAAAGATGGATTAGCAGAATGGAAGGTGCATTCAGAATGGTCGGATGCCCTGAGAATAAAAAAGTGGATATTGGTGTCCACTACTTTGATGGTGAAGCCCTCGCCTGGTGGGAAACGGTTAAGGTTGAAAAACTAGAGGATCCGACTTACAGCTGGACTCGTCTGGTGGCCGATCTGAAGGCCCGATTTTATCCCATGTTCATGAGAAAGCTCAAGTACGATGAATTTAAGAATTTGAAGCAAACTAAGGGGATGTCAATGGCGGAATACCACGCCAAGTTTACTGAACTTTTGAATTACCTGCCAGAAGGGTGCAAGAGTCAGGAATTCTTGACAGATCAGTTCAAGGGCGGATTGCTTCCTCATATCCGCAATGTGATTTCAACCTTGGGAATCACCATGGTACAAGAGATGTATGAGAGGGCAGCAAATCAGACAAGGAGATCTGATTAGTCATATAATGAGAGAATCCAGAATGACCGTGAAAAGAAAAAGCACAAGGGAATTGTGATCCAGGATGCTTAGCTACTGCAATCTGTTAAGCCCGGAAATCAGAAGGGTCAGTTCTTCCAAAATAAGAAACAGATTCAGAACTCGGGCCAGTTTAAGGGTAAAGGAAAGATGGTTCAATCTAAGGCATCGGGGACTCGATGCAAGAAGTGTGGAAAGAGTCATTTTGGGACTCGGTGTGATGGAAGTCTCTTCACCTGTTTTAACTGTGGACAGCCGGGACATATGAGCAGAATTGTCCAAATCCTCCACGACAGCTTCAGCAGAACTCTAGGCAGAATCAGCAATAGTTTAGGGGGCAGGATAAGGGAAAGCAGATTATGCAGCCACCGAATTAGAGGCATGGGGGCAGACTAAACGTGATCAACCGCACTGAGGCAGAAAATCGCATTGACATCATCACTGGTAATTTCTCGATCCATAGCCACCCTGCTTTTATACTCTTTGATTCAGGCGCTTCCTGATCCTTTTTATCCATTCGTTTTACTCCTTTGTGTGAGTCGATGCATTCCTTAGAAATTCGGACAGCAGTTTCACTGCCATCCGGCGAGGCCATTCCTTGCACTAGGATGTTTCTTAATGTCCCAATCAAAATAGACGACATAGAATTTCCATCAGACCTTATAGAATTTCCGTTAACCGATTTCGATGCTGCCCTGGGAATGGACTGGTTAGCGAGGTATAAAGCCCGTATTGATTGCCACAGTAAGAAACTGATTATGAAAGGGCTCGAATGGGAAAAAGATCACATACAGACGGTATCCAAAAGAACCGACAGTAAAGGCAGTGTCAGCAGTTAGCTTCAGTACTATGATCAGAAAGGGGTATCCGATTTTTCTCTGTGCAGTCTTCATCTTGAATGCAGACTTGACAGATCTTGAGAACAGGCCAGTAGTGAATGAATTCCCAAATGTTTTCCCTGAGGAAATACCACGGTTACCGCCGATGAGAGAAATCGAATTCACGATAGACTTAGTACCAGAAACGCAATCGATTCATAAGGCACCATACAGAATGGAACCAGCATAAATGAAAGAATTGTATGAACGGCTTAAGGAATTACTTAACAAGGGTTACATCAGGCCAAGCATGTCACCCTGGGGCGCACCAGTTATATTCGTCAAGAAAAAGGATGGTAGTATGAGGCTATGCATCGATTATAGAGAGTTGAACAAGGTCACAATAAAGAATCGATATCCGTTGCCCAGGATCGATGACCTGTTCGACCAGCTCAAAGGAGCAGCCGTGTTCTCTAAAATTGATCTACGGTCTGGTTATCATCAGCTCAGAATCACAGAAAAGGATATTCCGAAATCCGCATTCCGAACACGATATGGACATTATGAGTTCACAGTAATGCCATTTGGACTCACGAATGCTCCAGCAGTCTTCACGGATTTAATGAACAGAATATTCAGACAATACATGGACAAGTTTGTGGTAGTCTTTATAGACGACATATTGGTATACTCCAAGAGTGTGGAAGAGCATACACAACACTTGAGAATTATGTTGCAGACGTTGAGAGAAAACCAGTTGTACGCCAAATCGTCTAAGTGCAAATTCTGGTTGGAGAAAGTAGCCTTCTTGGGCCATATAGTGTCCAAAGAAGGAGTCTCAGTTGATCCAGCAAAGATTGAGGCAGTAAAAGATTGGCCCACACCGAAGAATGTGACAGACATTCGTGCATTTTTGGGTTTGGCTGGATATTACAGAAGGTTCGTACAAGACTTTTCCAATATCGCTAAGTCAATGATCCAATTGATTAAAAAAGATGTTCCATTCAAATGGAATGAGGTTTGCGAGAGGGCGTTTCAAGAATTGAAACACCGTTTGACAACAGCTCCAGTATTGACTTTGCCGACAAAGAGTGTAGACTATGACATCTACACTGATGCGTCCAAGAATGGAATTGGTTGCGTATTGATGCAAAACCGCAAGGTCATTGCGTATGTATTACGACGGTTGAAGAAACATGAGGAGAGTTATCCGACGCATGATTTGGAATTAGCCGTGGTAATTCATGCACTCAAGATATGGAGACACTACCTGTATGGGGTAAAAAATCGGATATACACAGATCACACAAATCTAAAGTATATCTTCACTCAGGATAAACTTAACTTCAGGCAACGGCAATGGATGGAGTTGATCAAAGATTATGATACTGAGATACATTACCACGAGGGAAAAGCTAATGTGGTAGCTGATGCTTTGAGCAAAAAGTCGTATGAGACAGTTGGAGATATCACCTATAATAATGTGTTGTGTGATGAGTTCCGAAAAATGAACCTGGAAGTGATGGAGTACAATGAGATGAGGGGAAAATTGAACTCCATGTTTATCACCTCAACCCTCTTTGATGACATCATAGAACAGCAGATGAAGGATGATAAATTGTTAAGGATAAGAGAAAAAGTCCTCACTGGCGAGGCAAGGGCAGATTTTACCACTCATGATGATGGTAGTCTTCGTTTTCAAGGATGATGGTGTTTGCCGAGCAGTTGTGATGAAATCAAGGATGCTATCTTAAAGGAATCACACCACACTCCTTATTCGGTACATCCTGGTGGAGATAAGCTCTATAAGGATGTGAAACAGAATTTCTGGTGGCCGGGAATGAAACAAGACACGGCAGCTTTTGTGGCAAGATGTGCAACTTGTCAGAAAGTTAAGATTGACCACAGAAATCCGATGAGTTTGGTTCAATCACTTCCGATTCCTACATGGAAATGGGAATCGATATCGATGGACTTCGTAACTGGGCTACCCAAGACAAGAACGGGTAAGGAACGATTTGGGTAATCGTTGACAGATTAACCAAGTCAACAGAGTTTATTCTGATCAAGGAAACTTGGACAGCCGAAAAATTGTCAGAATTGTACATTGATCATGTCGTGGCGAGGCATGGTGTACTGAAAGAGATTATATCGGACAGGGATTCCCAATATCAATCAAATGTATGGAAAATGGCACCAGAAGCTTTGGGCACGAAGCTGAAGATGAGTACAGCATTTCACCCAGCTATAGATGGGCAGACTGATCGTATTATACAGACACTCGAGGATATGTTGAGAGCATGTATGCTTGACTTTCAGGGAAGTTGGGAGGATGGACTCAAATTGATAGAGTTCTCCTACAACAACAGTTACCATGCGAGTATTGGCATGGCGCCGTTTGAGGCACTCTATGGAAGGAGATGCCCAACGCCACTCTCATGGAGTGACTCGAGTGACAGAATTGTGCTTGGACCTCAACATATTCAGGAATTGACTGATCATATCAGAATTATCCACTCTAGAATGAAAGTTTCACAAGACAGACAGAAAAGTTATGCAGATAAGGCCCGCAGAGATATGAAATTCCAAGTGGGAGAATTTGTGTTGTTAAAGGTATCGCCTATGAAAGGGATTAGACGGTTCAGAGTCCGAGGCAAGTTGAGCCCACGTTACATAGGACCGTATGAGGTCATAGGAGAGGTTGGTGAAGTAGCTTATAGGCTAGCCTTACCACCTTCAGTCGGGAATGTGCATAATGTATTTTACATATCCCAGTTAAGAAAGTTCGTATCAGATCCTTCCCAAGTGATAGAGCCCGAAATGCTAGAGCTCAATGAGAACCTCACATATGATGAGACACCTGTTAGAATCTTAAACACTAAGGTTCGAACTACTCGCAATAAAGATGTGAGCATAGTGAGAGTTCAATGGTCCCGACATGGACATGAGGAGTTCACTTGGGAGTTAGAGTCAACCATGCGTAACCACTACCCTCATTTGTTCGAGGATTAGAATCTAGCACTGAGATGCTTTAGGACTCATTATGTTCTATGATAATGATATTATGATGATTCTATGATTTATGCTTATGACATTCGATGATTACATTTGCACGAATCATGCATTGCACGACATGTTTTTGAAAAAGGAATGACAGAGCCACATAGGCGAATCATTCAGGGCATTGCCCATGTTTTTGAAAAAATCATGCTTTGAAAAATTGCATATGAAAGCCCTAACCTTGTATAGACACGTCGAAGTAACGTATAAAGGCAAGCATGGGAATGATGGTTTATGTATGTAAAGAGGTGACTGCAGCTCCGCCTAAAGACATACGTAAACGTGATGATGATGATATGATTATGAGTGAATTAAAGTCCTGAATGCGACTTTATATTCCAATTTATGTGGTGGTATTGATACCAAATGATTTTAAAACCTCCTCAAGAACAAGGATGAATTTCTATGATTCTGAAGCATGATTTGATGATTCAGTAACTCGTAGATAACGGGGAATGTGATTATGTGATGATATGATTGTTCCTTGGAATAGGAACTAATGTATGATGTTGATGATAGATGCCGCGATATGATTTAGAGATTAATCCTACGAATTCTTTAAAATCGAACTTTGAATTCCAAGGACGGAATTAATCTTAGTGGGGGAGATTGTAATACCCCGTATTACTAGGTATTAATTAGAGTCGATTAGTTAACTAAACCGGGTTAATTAATCGGTAAAATATGGAGGAATTTGAAATTTCTCGAGTTCATTCAATGTTATTAAATTATTTTGAGATCATTGGGTGAGAATCTGATATTATGGAAACTGCTGTGGACGTGGAGAATCAGGGGCCTGCAACTGCTTCGCCGGGGCATTTGCCGGACGCAACCTTCGTTTTTTCCGGTGGGACTCAGGTTTCGTTTCGGGACATGGTACTCGGAGGAAGCCCGCGTTCGGCACCACGTCTTACCTCGAACCTACTGGAGGCACAATTAGCCTCTTTAACTCTTGTGGATGGGGATCGCCTAAGGCCATCCATCTGCTTCTCTGACTCAGTAAAGGATGCTCTCTCCGCGCCATGGGAAGATGGTCTGGTCCTTACGGTGCTCGGCAAACGGGTGGGTTTTCTTGCTTTGCGTGATCGTTTACAACGACTGTGGAAGTTGCAGGGCCGTTTTGAGATGCTGGATCTTGGCCAGGGTTATTTCATCGTGAAATTTGATAGGGCAGAGGATCGTAGCATGGTGATCCATGGTGGTCCTTGGATGGTGTTTGGCAATTATCTGGCGGTGTCTTTATGGAACCGCTCTTTTTCACCGAACACAAACCAGGTTAAAAAAAACTTTGGTCTGGGTACGGCTGCCGTCATTGGGACTTATGTATTATGATGATGCTGCCCTGCGGGTTATTGCGACTGCGATTGGGCGACCTGTAAAGATCGATGTGAACACGTCCTGTGTTCATCGCGGGAAATTTGCTAGATTATGTGTGGAAATAGATTTAGATCTCCCGGTAGTCAGTAGTGTGCTTCTTGATGGGGAGTGGCAACGAGTCGAATATGAGGGTTTACACCTAATTTGCACGCATTGCGGTAGGTATGGTCATATTCCAAAGGATTGTGCAGCTGCTGCTGATCTGCTAGCACCGGTTCCAGTGCCGCCCTCGGATGCCACCCAGTCAGGGGGGATGGCTTCAGGGACTGACCCTGGTGTTGCCACCGTTTTACCCGCTGCTCCCAATCCTGCCGGTGATGCTATCGCCTGTCAGAATAAGTCAGTTCATCCGTGCCCCAAGACTGATGTTCAGGGTCCTCGTCAACCGCCTCTTGGGGAGTGGGTGGTTGTCCAATCTAGGAAGAAGAAGCCTGGTATTCCTGTTAAACCAACGCCGATCACTCCTCATCCGGATAATACGTCAGTACGCGTGTATAGCCCACAGCATAAGGGGTCGAGGCGGAAAGGACCCAAACCGTCAATTAAGAGTGTTCCTGGTTCGGCCACACCATTACTGGCAAAGAAAGTTGTGACCGTGGCGCGGCCTCCTTCTAAACGGCAGCGTCCGCTCGAAGCATCTACAGGATCCCCTCCGGATCATATGCAAGACGTGCCTCCCTTGTCAGTGCGAGTTGAAACTTCACGAGAACCCGCGACCCATGCAGATCAAGAGCAGATGCTGTTGGACTCTGGACAGGAAATGCTGCGGGCGTTCCAAGTTGATACCATGAATTCCTGACTTTACCGAGGTGGCCTCCTTGGTGGTTGCGATGATCGTTGTTAATATGTCTAGTTTTCACAATTTCTCTGTGCTCGCGTGGAATATACGGGGATGTATGAACCCTGTAGCGAAGCGCCATTTAAGATGGGTGTTGGATACATATAAACCTGAGGTTGTGTGCCTGCTCGAGCCTCAGGGGGCATTTGATCGTCTTCAAACTTTCTTGTACCGAATTGGTTATGAGGCGTTATCTATCCAGGAAGCCCGTGGGCGAGGTGGGGGCTTGTGGGTCTTAAGGCAGCTGGGGGCTGTGGGTTCTTTCACTGTTTTCCATGTCACTGAACGTGTGATTACTATCCGCCTGTCGCGCCTAAATGATGAGTGGCTGTGTACATTTGTATATGGCAACCCCAATGCACAACGCCGTAGTCAGGATTGGACTCAGATTCGCCTGTTAGCCCCCTTGATTGATCGTCCGTGGATGCTTGCGGGTGATTGGAATGAAATTACGGCGGCCAGGGAGGTTCGTGGAGGCGTCTTTCTTCCCAACCGCGCAGCCCACTTCAAATCATTACTTGATGATTGTCATCTTGTGGAGGCACCAGTGGCTGGGCATTTTTTCACGTGGGCTCGACGTTCAGGGGCTGCCCGTGGTATGGTATGGAAAAAATTGGATCGAGTGGTCGGAAATGTGGGGTGGTTGAACATGTTTCCTAATGGTCTGGTGCAAACTTTAAGCCGCTGTTGTTCGGATCATTGTCCTCTTCTCTTTCGCTGTAGTGGTCTACCAGGCCCTCCTGTTGTGCGACCTTTTAGGTGGGAAGCTGCTTGGATGACACACCCAGATTATGCCACGGTGGTTGCGAATGCCTGGCATGAGGGTGGCACTGTCATACACCAGCAGCTGGAACAATTACAAAAAGCTTCCATACATTTCAATGTTCAGACATTTGGAAATATTCATCACAGAAAGAAACAGCTACAGTCACGGCTTGCTGGTCTTCAAAGCATGCTAGAACGAATTGACTCATTACATCACATCCTGTTGGAGCAAGCGTTAATTGAGGAGTATGAACAGGTTCTCTATCAGGAGGAACTCTTTTGGTTTCAAAAGTCCAGGGATCAATGGGTCCGCTGTGGGGATAAAAATACCAAATATTTCCATGCCCAAACACTTATTCACCGACGCCGCAGCCATATTTGTGGGCTTCTCTTGGAGGATGGATCTTGGAGTGAAGACAAAGCTGCTTTGAAACAAAATGCATCCACTTATTTCGCCCGGGTTTATCAATCACAGGTTTCGGAGGAGGACAGCCTGGTTTCGCAGCTTCCGCCCTTGCCTGCCATCCCGTTTACAGCAGATCTTATCACGCCGGTCACAAATGACGAGGTCGATCTGGCTCTCAAACAGCTGAAGCCGTTGGCGTCGCCTGGTCCGGATGGATTTCCCGCGAAATTCTTCCAATCTTTTTGGTCGACTGTGGGACATGATGTCCGTCGCCTGGTCCGCAATGCCTTCCAGTCGGGGCATTTTAATCCAAAGCTGAGCCAAGCGTTTATTTGTCTGTTGCCTAAGATCCAGGTTCCCCAATCGATTAAAGACTTTCGCCCAATTACTCTTTGTAATGTCACTTATAAATTCATTACCAAGATTATTGTTAACCGTCTTCGCCCTGTGCTTGCTTCTTTTATTGGCCCGCTGCAATCAGCTTTTTTACCAGGCCGTGGATCGATTGACAATGTACTTTTGCTGCAAGAGTTAATCTCGGAACTGAATCCTCGCCGGACACGAACTCCAGCCATTGTCGCCAAGTTGGACATTGCGAAGGCATATGATAGTGTGGAGTGGGGGTTCCTGGAAGGTTGTCTACGCGATATGCAGCTGCCAGATGACTTGTTGGCTCTTATTATGCACTGTGTGTCCTCTCCCACCTATGCCATTCTCTGGAACGGCGAACCATTGCCTTTTTTCTCACCTGCGCGGGGTTTACGTCAGGGTGATCCTCTTTCACCATATCTCTTTGTGATTGTGATGGAAAAATTGTCCCTCGCTATCGAGCGGAAAATTCATGACGGACAATGGGAACCCCTTCGTATTGCCGGTCGGGGACCAAGGATTTCCCACCTGTTCTTCGCTGACGATGTCATCTGCTGTTTCCGTGCAACAGCAGCAGGTATCCAGAGTCTTGTGGACATAATTCAGGCTTTCCGTGCGGAATCAGGGTTATGCATTAATGTACAAAAATCCAAAGCGTTTGCGTCAGCTTGTGTCCCTCAAGCACTAAAAATTGATTTTGAGACTCGGTTGGGGATCTCCTTCTCGCCGCAGCTTGGGAAATATCTAGGGTTTCCTATTGTCCATGGCAGGCCCACAGCGCGCAGGTTTGATCTTCTGCTTGACAGCGTTGGCGCACGGCTGCAAGGATGGAAACTGAAGTTCCTTAATAAAGCTGGAAGATTAACGTTAGCTCGGAGTGTCCTCACTTCCATGCCCACATATCTCATGCAGCTGTATTGGCTGCCGCAGCTTGTGTGTGCAAAAATTGATCGCCAGATTCGTAAGTTCCTCTGGTGCGGGGTTGATGGAAAGGGGTTAAATTTAGTGAGATGGAATAAACTTGCCCGGCCGAGAC
>MAYD01566651.1:0-12549 GCA_001909325.1 Ruellia speciosa
AATTATCTCTATAAAAAACACTACCAAATCAAAATGGAAAAAAATGAAAATAGTGAAGTGGAAGTTGATGAATTCATAAAATATATTGAAAGAGGTAAATTTTCCCCAAAAATGGGGAAAAAAATGGATTAGAAAGACCACCCCAAAGGAGAAATGTGCCCGCACCAGGGCCACCAATGGTCCGGCCGGGCAATGTTTCCTCCCGGACCATTGGTGGCTCGGGAATCTTGTGCGCCCACACCATTTCTCCTTCGACCACTCCAAATGGATTGGAACCACTGGTTGGACGAAGCATTTCTGCGTCCAACCAATGGTGTGTCCGCACAATATGTGCGCCTGTTCCACTGGACGGACCGCACATTGTTTGCGTCCTCACCAGTGGTGAGGGCGCACATGTTCTTCGTCCCCGTATGCGGGTTGAGTTCTTTCAATCCGATTTCTACTCACTTTTTTTTCAAATTTTGCGTAATATTTGACTCTTCCGAGCCTTATAATGCTTCTAATTCGTCAACCATCATATTTTACGGGTTTTTTAAGTAATTTTACAATTTTGATTGATCGATCGTCAGAGTAAAATTTTAAAGAGATAATATTTTTAAAGTGAGTTCTTTGAGAAATGACGGAGGTGCTAAATTGATTCACACAAAATTCCAACAACAACTCCAACAATTTAATTCTCCCCGGACAGCTGACCTCTCCTGCCCCACTTGATGAATTAAATAACTTAGCAGACAAGACAGCTACACGATACTATATTCAAGGGTCAGGAGTACCACTGCACAGACATATGTATATATACCATGGTTCGCCGGAACGCCGCGATATCGGCCGGAACGGCAGCTGCCGTTCCAAAGTTCCGGCCTCTCAAGGTTCCAGCCTTGAAATGACCGTTCCGGCCGATTTCGCGGCTGGATCGCCGCGACAATCGGATTGTTGCGGCCGGAACGAGGCGGAACGACCTTGAAATCTTCATCGTCTTCGCCGTCGTCATCATCCTTGTCGGGATCGTGCTCCTCGGACTGCGACGAGGCTCTCTTGATCGGAATAAACTCTTTGAAAACAGGCATGTTGCTGGACGTCTGCTCGGAACATTCGGATTGTCCCGTTAAATTACACTCCACCGTCGTCCCCGACAACTGCTGCTTATACGTCTCAATTGCTGCCAATTTGGTAATTTATCCAAAGAATTAATAAATTAATTAATTAACAATCAAAATCAGCAAAAAACCAAGAATTACCAACACGGGAACCCCACCAGAAGAAATGCACACCAAGTGTTTGTAAAAATGCATACAAGACATAAATATGTACATATATGCGGATACCTTGTTGAACAAGCTCGAGGGAAAGGGGGAGTTCGCGTTGGAAAACTTGAATCTTGCGACGCTCTTCTTCGAGGGCGTGGATGTAATCTCGACACCGCTGCGTATCCTGGGAGAAATCAGTGTTGATCATCATTAATTATTGCAGATTGCTGGCAAGAATTGGGGACCAGGAAGATTGTATTTTATACGAGGAAGAAGAAGAAGAAAGGCTTGAATTTGTTTTTGTCCGAAAGCTAGGGAGATCCGAAGGAAATGATATACCAAGAATAAAGGGATCTCAGTAGAACCAACAAATGGAATTTTCTTGCTTCACAAGAGGAAAATATATATTTGCATTTTTCATGAAATTATCAAACTATTATCATTTATCCCCCCTCCTCTCTCTCTCTCTCATATGAATTCTCATATACTCCACTTGGTATTAAACATAATGTAATTTTATAGTATGTTATGTATTAAATAAAAGCTTATTCATAAACTTTATTTGTGAGATCTAATGCTTATTTTGTAGTGTTTTTGCATATATTTCCAATTAATAACTAACTAATTAACTAATCATTAGAATAACAACGTTTTTATTTACTATAAAACGTCATTTTGTACATCAATTCAAGATATTTGATAAATTTTTATACCTACATAAATTTTTAGACCTTTTAATATTATTCACAATTTTTCAAATTTTTTTTAGTGTTTTTTTAAAAAATGGTCCGTTCCGGCCGCTTTCTAGCCGAGACGGTGCACTGGAACCGGAACGGTGCCCTCCGTTCTGCCCTCCGCGACCGCGACGGCGAACCATGATATATACCAACGCACAACATCTATATATATATATATATATAATAGTACATAAGCATATATGTATATAGACAGACCCGACTGCAACAGACATCCGGCGGTAGCCGGATGCCGCCGTACGACGAGGCTGGACAGCCTCGTCCAACACCCACCGCCCAGCGCCACAGCTGCCGGCGACCGCGGCGCCATCACCGCCGGCTGCACGAGCAGCTGAAGCTCCATGGCAGCCTCCAAAAATACGTATAAATACATACACACAACCATATATATATTAACACAGCAACACACAACAACCTACATGAGGAAACACACAGCACCACCATCGAACAGCAGTTCCCGTCGCCACGGTTGTCGGCGACCGTGGCACCGCTCGCCGCCGGCACACCGCAGCCGCTGCGTCCAACGCACAGCAGCTGCTCTCGCCATCGCCATCGCCGGTCGCCGCGAATGCGGCGACCCCGGCGCTGATCGCCACCGGAAACCCCCGGCGGCGGAGTCGGCTGTGAACCTGCACACAAAAAGAAAAGACAGCTGAAGGAGGAAAGATGGTGACGGAAGAACCGCCTGATATTGATGGTAAAATCAAATGTCCGACTCCCGGTCCGCTCAAGCTTACAATCTTCAACCTTCTCCTTGTTAGCTCCACAGTAGTATGGCTGCCGAGAGGAAGACCGAACGGAGATCAGAAATTGCAGCAGGGAAGATGGTGAATGCACAGTAGGTTACTGTATGCAATAGTGTATATCTATAAATGCAAGTCAATGGGCCTCAATGGGTGGGCTGCGTTTTTTGGGTTTGGCAAGAATTTTGGGCTTAACAATTTAATTTTAACTCAAATTATTAAAAATAATACTATAATTATTAAATCAACGAACTTGAAAAAAATTCTTGTTAGGCCGTAATCCGATCAAATATTCATTTTAGGCAATTTTTCTAAAAAAAATAAAATGTTATCAAATGTTTGTACGTTGAGTGCTAATGCTGTAGTGTATGCACTCCTTAATCTTCTTTTTATGGTTGAAGTAATTCACAATTTGAGAATAATTCGCTCAAAATCAGTTTCCTCTATTTTATAGTGGATTTTACAACCCCCCCACCCCCCCACACATTGGTTATTTTAATTTTTTTTTTATAAAAAATAATAAAATATGTTTATTAAATAATTATTTGTTATTAATAAAAATTAGATAATAACCATTATTGTCAAAAATAAAATTATATATTAAAATTATTATTTAAAAATTATTATTATTTATTTAAATCAATATTTATAAAAAAAAATAACTAACTAATAATGGAACTAAGGGAAAAGATTTCTACAAAAAAAAAAAAAAAAGAACTAAGGGAAAAGATAAAATAAATAAGGGGTTGAGAAGATGCAGGAGAAACGTGGGATTAAACGCAGGCTGGCCGCCATTGTCGGGAAAAAAGCAACCTCGTCAACACAGCGAAACCATCTCTCCGCGCATTCCTCAGCCTAGGCTTCCGCTGCTCTTCTCCTTTCCATTTTAACGTAACCGACTTTTGCTTCATTCATTCATTTAATAAAGCTTTTCTGCGGCCTATCCCTCTTCGTCTTCAATTCGTTCCTTCTTATCTTTGTTTTAAATTCTTCCCACCTTTTCCCCATTTATGCATCACCACTTGCACAGGAGAGCCACCTGCTAACTCCCCATCCTTCACCTCCACACATTCAACAGCAGGCTCAGCTCTCTCAGGTGTTGGTGCATTAGGGAAATTGAATAATTATTTTATTAATAAATTTACTATCATTTGTGGGATTTTGATTTGCATTCCATCAAACCAACACAAAAAAATTAGGGTTTTCTTATAGAAAGTTTATACATCTATCTATCTATCTCTCAATATATAATATATTGATTAAAACAAAGTAGTATTTTTAAGTGTTATTACAAGGATGGCCTCCAAGACCAAGATTCTCAAAGGCTTCAACAAATACATTTCCCAGATTTTTGGTCAGCAGCAAGCTTTTCCCTTTTGCTGTCCAAGTTTAATTTTTCTTCTATAGGACGTCTATGATCATAACTGAAAGGATCTTTTCGTATTCTTTTTGTGCAGATGAGAAAGACGACGACATACAGATTGGATTGCCGACAGATGTGAAGCATGTGGCTCATATTGGATGGGATGGCGGCCCTTCACCTGATGCACCAAGCTGGGTAATAACAATCTCATTGAATCAATGTTCATTGTCCTATGCTATAAAGATTTCTTAATTTTACAACAATGTGCAGATGAAAGAGTTCAAATCTGCACCTTTAGCTCCCCCACAGGATTCCAGGGAGGAACCTGATATCCAATGGGTTTCTGAAGGTTCAATTCGCTTCGTTTATTCATTTGCTTTGTCCCAATTGGAAACAAAAATACTTTAAAAATAAAATCTTGATCTAATGCAGATTCAAAATCTAAGAGGGCTCAAAAGGCAGCAAGTTCAAGCTCTGATTCAGAGCCACCCAAGCCCAAATCAGAGAAGTCCTCAAAATCCCGGCTGCCAAGAAAGCATCACTCATCAGCCGGCCAATTATCATCGGATTCCAGCGACATGACCAGCACATCCTCTAGAAGCCTCCCGGACATCCCCAGGAAAGCGCGCAGAAAGAAGTCCAAGGAGGAAGGTTCCACCAGGTCAAGAAGGGGCAGCAGCACTTCCAATGCTGGCGCACTCGCTGATGCTGGATCTGAGACAGGGACTGCATTGCCCCCAGCAAGTCCCAACGTGAGCAACGATCACAATGCTGATGATGATGGGGTGGAAAAGTAGAAGTGTGACATGTAAAAGAGTGGTGTCTGTTTGGTCATCTTGGTACTTGGATGTTCAGTTCTTTTTTCCTTCCCCCCCCTGAAGTTGAGATTTTTGTTTTTGGCTTAGGTTGTATCTAGAGGACTGCACCTGGACAAACAATATAGTACATTCTTGAAATTGAAGTGATCAGGTGATCAATCCCCTGGTTTTAACCCGTACATGAGTAATTTTATGTGTTGCTTCAGAAATGTGGTGTTGTTGCCATTGATGTACAAAGGGTTTTTGGCCTAGAATTCAGATAACTCATGTGTCATCCTGTAGTGATAAAACCTTGCCTGGATTCGGCTTTTGTCTCAATTTATACTGTTTACCCTTTCATTTGACAATCAAATTGGCTATACCTTCCTCTCTGTACGTCTCTTTTCAATAAAAACCCAATTCTTTGTTTAGAAGAGAACTTTTCAAAAGAAAACTGTAAAATTACGAATCCACCCTTGAGGTGGCGTGAGGACAGCGATTGATGCCCAAATCCAGAAACCCGGAAGTCAAATTTCACGATTGGATAAGAATGAAAGCCACGAGGGGTTGCATCAATTGCAATTCGATTTTCCTTTTCTAAATCATTGTCCGCGTTGGTGTGTTCGCATTTACATGCATTTAATTACTCAATTGATGAATCTTGGGGAATCGGAAACCCTAGGCAGAAATGGCGACGGCGAGCTTGTACAGGCGAGTCCTACCTTCCCCTCCTGCAATTGATTTTGCGTCAAACGACGGGAAGGTATTGCCATGGTTTTCTGTAAAGTAACAATTGCATCTTTTTCTTTTGGCATCGTTTCGGTTTCGTCCAATTCTTGTATTTGGGGGTTTTGGGAATTCGGTTTCTTCATGATGAAATTGGGCTCTTGCTCAAGAATGCGTTACTGACGGGATATTCTACACCGAAAATAGCTGTCGGTAGAAATTAATTTGTCGGAATTTCAAGATTCTGTGTGGCAGAGTACGATTAGGGAAAGAAAAGTGCAGTAATTAAACTTTAGGGGAAGAGGAGCAAGAAATCATGTCAAAATTAGAGGTACAAAACATGATCAAAATGTAATTTATCAAGAATGGTTATCCAGAATGAGGCTGTCAAATGATCAAATTCATATGCTTTATAGTAACTGGTATAATTTTCCATTTCAGGTATCCACATGGGTTTGGCTTAGGAAATCTGTAGACTTCAAGTATGGCAGCCATCTGCTAATGTGGTTTCGAGGATAAAAATGACTCGAATGCCTGGCTGAGCCCTTGTTAAATGGCGGAACATTCGTTGCCTAATTGATTTCTTGATGTTCTTGTTTATTTATGTTCCTCTCTTAGAATAATTTTTTTTTATTAGAGACAGCTTTGTTATGTAATTTTGGGTGATTGACTTCATTTGTGGTCTAACGCTGCAGAAACTTTTCTCAGAGGCCATAACAAATGGAACCATGGAAAGCTTTTTCAAGTTGATTTCTTATTTCCAGACACAATCTGAGCCTGCATATTGCGGTCTGGCTAGCCTTTCGATGGTCTTGAATGCCCTTTCTATTGACCCCGGGAGGAAATGGAAAGGTACCTCCTAAGACACATATTTTTACCTTTTGATATTTAACAATGCTTGCTTGTGTTTGTGTTACTCAAGATATTGCAGAATGTTCTTCATTTTGTTTTATTATACAATAGATATCAAATCCCTTCGTTTTTAATTTGAGCTATATTGAATAGTTGGAAGCCATTCTCTTTTGAGGCATGTCAAAACCTCTCTTAAAACATTTCTATTAAATCCAAATCCTCCTATTAAAACAGGTCTTGTGGTTTTGGATCATGGGCTTATGAAAGTTTATTGCAGGACCCTGGAGATGGTTCGATGAAAATATGTTGGATTGCTGTGAGCCCTTGGAAAGGGTTAAGGACAAAGGTATCTCATTTGGCAAAGTTGTATGCTTAGCACACTGTGCTGGAGCTAATATTAAAGCTTTTCGCACAAACCAGAGCACTATAGACGATTTTCGGAAGTATGTCATGGCATGTTCTTCCTCTGATGATTGCCATGTGATCTCGTCTTATCATAGAGGAACTTTTAAACAGGTCAATATTTAAATTCTGTTTGATCATATTATTAGTTTTATTATATTTATTTTGTTGGCTGTGGCTTTATCTGTTGTTATTTGCGAATTGGTTTAGTCTGATGCAAAACAGTTAAATGTGGAGGAACTTTCAGTTTTTCATTTTAACTTAATGATCTTCAAATATTTGTTCTGGCGATGTATCAATAATTGTTTTCTTATCATGCCTTCCAACATAAATTTTCATACTGATAAGTTCAGCTGTCAAATATTCCCATTGATGGTTACCCTTCAACGTGTCGATGACTGACTAATATGATAAACAGACTGGAACAGGTCATTTTTCACCAATAGGTGGATATCATGCCGAACAGGATATGGCACTGATTCTTGATGTTGCGAGGTTTAAATACCCTCCTCACTGGGTTCCACTCAGCCTTCTTTGGGAAGCCATGGACACCGTCGATGAATCAACTGGGCAACACCGTGGGTAAATGCTCTTTATTACTGCAATTCATTTTGCTTACAGTTGAAACAGATGGCAGTCCCTGAGAACAAACTATTTTTCATTTAGTTAGTTTATTACATTGTTATATGCTTTTCACAGATTCATGCTTGTGTCAAGGCATCGGAGAGCCCCAGCATTGCTTTATTCCCTGGTATGTTTGATTCCAACGACTGATACAACTACTTAATTAGCAAAATCGAAAAGAGGCAGCGTGGGGAACTTTTCCTCGATATGAAATAACTTGATACCATATGTAGAGCTGCAACCATGAGAGTTGGATCCCAACAGCGAAATATATGATGGATGATGTCCCAGAGCTATTGACTTCAGAAACTTTCAAGGATGTCAAGAATGTGCTGTCAACTGTTTTTACATCTCTGCCATCCGATTTTGCGGAGTTCATAAAGTGGTTGGAAGAGATTCATAGAAAGGAGACAATTGGCCAAGTTTTAAGCGAAGAAGAGAAAGGAAGGCTGATTATCAAGGTAAAATCTAAGGAAACCTTTCACCAAAAACTAGCTAGAATCAACCTAATCTACCTATGTTTCTCTTTTACGGTAAGTTTTGAAGCAATCATTTCACGAACCTACTTTTCAGGAGGAGGTGTTGAAACAATTGCAAGAAACCAACCTTTACAAGCATGTTACCCTTACTTTATCTTCGGGAAAAACTGTATTTAGCAAAGATGTCTTGACGGTGCTTTTATTTGCACTGCCTCTTAATGCATGGTTGGGCATAAAAGACAGAAGGATATTGAAGGAAATATTTGGCTTGGTTTCGATGGAAAATCTTCCTTCATTACTTCAACAAGAGGTAAAAAACCATGCTTTCTTTCTAAACATTTATTTTCGATTGTAGATTATATGGCACGTTGACATATGTTTTATGGGCCTGATAGGTTTTGAATTTGCGAGATCAACTACTCATGTTCAAAAGATGCAACGATAACAAGCTTGAGGATTCAGGTGCGCCCCTACGCTCAATCCTCACAATTTACATACATTCTGTTTCATGTAATGCACGAATTAGTGTGGAAATGCTTCTCGAATGACAAGAAGCTAATGCACGATCACATGGTTAGACAGCTGATCCAAAGTATCTGTTTTCCACTGCTGTAGGTTTCAAGTCGAGCAGCATCGGGTTTACCTCCCAGTGCATGAGTTCTCTACTCAACAAAGCAATGTTCCCTCAGAGATCGTCAAATATCAATTCAAAGAAAAATCTGCGTCAGAATAAGTCTCATGTTATAACTTCTTGTTCAGTCAGCACGCCTTCATTCCCTCGCCATGGAGTCTTCTCTCTCGGATACAGTGGGAGCAGTAAGTACCAAACATCGTCTCATACGTCATGGGATGGAATCAGACATATGATTGTCTGTCCGACTAATGCATTATACAGAAGGCAAAGTATGTTGGCTAGACATCAGTATGTTTTTTTCTAACGAACCTACAATTGAGTCCTTGGGGGATAGCACAATGTGAGTGATCCAACTAAAGATTAGCCATACGGAATTGTAGTAGGAAGGATGGGTGGAATACATTTGAGAATTTGACCAACAAAGTATATAATTCACCAACAAGAATTATCAGAGTAGTTTATATATTGTTAAATTAATAATATCCCATTGCCAAATTATATAAAATATATAACTAAATATATGTTTTGTTTAGTCCCTAATATTTCATTGTTGAATTACTAGAAACACAACATTAACAAGAAATTGTAAAGCATCATATACTCCATCTTGCACTTGAAGTAAATAATATCCAAGACTACTCCAACTAATACTCCAAATCCATATCCCATTAGAACACCAAAAACGGACACGAAATGAAGTAACAGGCCCACAGCAAGATCCAACACGACACACATTCAACAGCAAGGCACAAAAGCTTGGTGTGAACAACTCCCATCCTGGAAAACCAGGACATAAAGTTACTAAAACAGAAGCACCACGAAACTCTACATACTGCTTAGGCCAAAGAACTCATCTTCTCAAGGCATGAAGACCGTTTGTTTATGTATTTGTGCAGTAATGTAAAAAAATGTCTTAAAAGGATTGAGAATCTATTCATCCAAGCAATGTGTACCTTTCCTTTTCTTCAGTGTCATCCAATAAAAATTCCAAGGTTGAATGCGAAAAAGATTATTTTCTTATTTTTTTTGGCGTTAGTAGGAACGAGGGACTTCAAGAATTGTAAGCCAAACACAGGACAAGTGGACAACACATCGGCAACTAGTACCTTCTATTTTGTTTTTTTAAAAAAAAGGCCTATCCCGCTATTTTTGGTGGAGCATCAATTCCCCGAGAAGGAAAGTAGAATCTGGAAGCCCACGGCGATGAAGGTGGAGGTGGATTGTTGCTTCTGAGGTTGGGCCAAAACAAAGCCCACTAAGTTTTACTTGGGCCTGGAACTAAACGCTAAAAGCCTATTAAGGTTATGGGCTTAAACCCAAACCCATGTAATTTCCATTTGCTTTTGCATCAGTTTAGGGCACGTGATGTTGTTTGAAACAGTGTTTTGTGATTGACAACATGATGGAATAATTTGTCGATGCTATGGCAATTTTTAAAATAATAGTTTTTCTTTTAAAAGAAACCGAACAAATATTTTTTAATGCCACTATTTTTCTTAAATGACAAATAAGGCAAATGGAGGGAGTTATACGTGTGGTCCTCTTCTTTTGAGGATCTTTCAATTGGACAGCTTCCAAACACAAAAGACAAAAAAATGGAAAATGTCAGGCTTGACTTTGTCTTGTCTTGATGATTCTTGACAAATCAAGATCAGTGGGAAAGTAATTTGTATCCAGATGCATATTAGTTGGATGTCGTTATTTATCTTATCATCATATTCACTGGGGAATTTGAAAGGCGGATATTAAGCATCACAAAGTGAATATATATCGAGTAAGTGAAAATTCTAAATAATCTGAGATCTCTAATATTCAAGATCCCAACCTTAATACGAGGCTACAATTATCACCGATAAACAAGCATCTAAACTAACAGGATTTGGGAACTACCACCAATGTGGAAGTTTCAAAAAAGAATAAAACAAAGAACGTGGTGCCAAGTGCCAACTAATTTATTTATTGAGGCGTGTGGACCTGGTGCATGGATTGTTGTAAGAATTTTCTTGCCACTATAAAACAAAAAATGAGATTCATGCATCTCCAATATAAACATTAGAAAAACACAGGCCTTTGTAAAAGTCTTTATAGCATCAAACCCGCAATTTCAAATAGATCAAAATTTCATTTTTCAACTACTGAACTTGTATGTGTGAATGTAAATACTCTAGGGCATTATTGGTTCTTTTTGATTCTTTATAAATTGGTTCTTTTTTATTCTTCAATTTCGTCCTATATTTATTTAATTAATAAAAAAATAGTCGAAAAATGTTAAATCCGGCAACATTAGAAGGGCCCTTCTGATGCTAGATTTTCATCGACGCCACGGAGGCGTTGGTGTGGACTCCGGTGAGCTTTCCCGGTTCATTCATGTGGCGCCTACCACGGCACATTTTTATCTTTACAGCATAAAGTGAGTCAAAGTCGATACAAATTAATTTGCACCTTATGCACCACAGTAGGAACAAACACCACCACATCATAATTCCCACTCATTATATTTTAAATTCTATAATATTCATTTACTTTATCTAATTAAAATGAAAAATATAAAGTGTGAATTACGTGACTAGAGGATGTGGCATTGATTCCCATGCAACCACGAAGTAGAAATTGATTTGCCTCATCCATCATCCATGTACTCACTCCATGCTATAAAGATCTATTGTGGACAAATGGTATGGCTTCGACAAGTCCACACCAGCACTTCCATTGAGTGTGAAATCTAGTGCCGCGGAGAACTGGTTTTTGCTAAATCCAACATTCTTTTTCCTTCCATTTTTTGCTAAGGAAGTAAATGACTGATACTTACATCTTGCCCCTCTTTTAAGTCCTCTCAAACCAACTGAAATTGGAATAATCGTTGGATACAGATATAGTCAAGAACGATGCATCAGGAATAAACACCCTTTGGTCATCTCATCATCCACACTAGCCTTTCTTTATTTAATGCTATATGATCCAAATCCCAGTTGTCTTCAGGATCTGATTATTACCCAATTTTTTATTCCTTGCACGAATAAACATTTAAAGAAAACCACATCTATACATATTGACATCTAAAGACAGTCACGAAATAAAATAACTACAAAATTTTAAAAAGATCCTATTTAGATCCATATTCTACCGTGGAACACATAAAGTTAGAAGAAAAAGGACTACAAACGGTAGTGGAATCAAACATGTAAATAATGACAATAATGCCCAACTCCTAACTCGTAGAATAATACTGAGATTAGCAGTTGATGTAATGCCTATTCATAATCCAAGAATATGCTTATAGTCAAGGAGAAATAGTGACCCCACAAATCCCAATCATCTCTTATCATGACTAAATTAATAATATACGTGTGGACCTGTTGTGTTATCCACAGAAATTTAGAACCAGGTGGGATAGGTAGACATGTCCATGTTGAAAAAGTAGTTACTAGTACTAGTATATATTAGTAGTTAATAAATGCCTTAATTAGTTAAGACCTAAAAGGAGTACTTGCAATATTTCTTACACCAATTAAACAGTCAAAGAACGTGTGATTTGGTTTCTTAGACCATAACTAAGATGTAATTAATACGAGTACTGGTAATGTGAACAAACAAGTCAACTTTCCACACATTCATGCTACTCTCAGCAATTTTCCTAGCATTAATTTAGGCCACTGGTTTCCTCAATCTCCTCTGTTTGGCTAAAAATATAATACTACCATCATTATTGTACTGTGGCATGCTATGAAATTTTTCTTTTGGTTACAAAACATATTTAATATATTTTTTTATTATTATTTTCTCAACAAATTTAAACCCAGAAATTTCAACAGCATATTAATTAAAAAACATTTGACAAAGACTTCCTTTTAAACAATTTACAAAGTCAAAAGTGCCCAGCCCTCATATTTGAAGTGTCTATTCAACCCATCTAAATTACAAATTACT